>JANBSE010000401.1:0-10780 GCA_027578475.1 Coemansia sp. RSA 2607
TTATATTACTAATATATATGTTCCTTTATATATACCAACATTATGTTCTTTTCAAAAATTTTTAAATAAGAAAGTACATTTTTATTTACTATTTAATGTAATTAAGTAAACAATTTGAATTAATTTTTTACTAAATCTGTAATTTAATGCTTTTCAACACTAATAGTGTGCTGGCTACAGTATTTAGCTTTTTAGTTAGCCAATATTTCTTGTTTATTTATTTTTTGCTTTTAATTTATGTCTACAAAATCAATAATTTAAAGCATGTATTTTAGTGTTGCGTGTGGTAGAAACCTAGGGGCATATAACTTTTTAAATTATAAAATAAAAAATTTATTACAAAACTAAAGACTTAAAATTTTAGACAGTGCGCACTGTTGGAGTTTTAAAGATTATAAGATGTTAAATAATGGAACTTTAAATTTGTCAACTAGTCAACAATTCTTAATTGATTTTCGGAGTATCTGTCAAAAGTTTACTGCCTTAATACATGTTGTCAATTTGGACATGCAGATGTCGGCTGTGTGTGCAGATCATAACATCAATTTTTGAATGGGTCGTCACTACTTGCCTGCCGTGCATTGGTTTTTTGTTTTACGTGAAATGTCTTGATATTGAGTCTGTAAATCAAATGCATAAGCGCCCAAAAAAGCAAACTTGCAATAAATTTTTGTATAAAAATATGCTGCTAGAATATTCTTAATTAATAGTAACAATCCATCCAACATTTATTCTTACACGTTACAATCTTATAAAAAAACTTTAGGTAATTTTATATATTTTTAATTTGATTATATAAATTTTTATATTTCTGTAAGTTGCAGTTATTGATTGCAGTGTTGCAAGTTATTAACTTAAAGACACTTGACCTAAATAAAAATAAAAGTAAGTACTTTTGTGTTTATTAACAACAGCCTAATCATGCCAAATATTTATATAGGCAAACCTACACAAATTGTTTATTAAACTGAAAACTTGCAATTGTATTCTTAGGCATTGAATAATTAAAAATTTTAACAAATAATGTGAGAAAAACAACTTTCACTAAATATATTAAACAACTGGTAGAACTATTGAGTTATAAGCTAAATCTATTTTTTACAAATTTGTTTATTTGAATTAGAGTAAATTATATTTTTAAACACTTTGAAAACATTTAATTATATATAAATGTGGTAGTCTAAACTAATAAGAGTTGCGTCTGCCACCGCCACCATTGCCTCCACCACTACCTCTAGTGTCAGGTGCTCCATCAACGGGAAATCCACCGCCACTATCATCTCCGCAGCAGGAAAATATGTTGCCTTCGTTGTTAAACTTATAATCATAGTCGTCGTTGAGATGCATTGTTATACTGTTTTGTTAATAGTTTTCTTAGTGTTGGTTTGTACAATTTCAAGACAATTTCATTTCCTTTTATAGTTCTAGCTGTCAAAGAAGAATGGAGCCAACTTTTTTGTCAAGTTTGTGTGTCTGCAAGAATAAGTAGCACAATCATAATGAGCAGTCCTGCAAGAAAAATAAAAAAGGGCTATACCAATCAGTAAATGCATACAGTACATGCCTTTGGTTCTATTAAAACACTCTCCTCATTAATATTTGCGTTTTTCCGTTGTACAAAAAAGGATCCAACATTTTTAGTTTGCATCCAGCTCAAATTATACTCATTTTAAAAGTAAGCAGAAAGAAAAGCTGAAGATTGCAAACGCAAGACTTTACGAGATTTCTGTACAAACCTTATTTAAAAAGGAGATATTTCGGCAATGAGTGCAAGCTTGCAGATAGCTAAATAATGCTTCAAAATAAATAGCTACTATTTGTAGTGTCACTTTGGCTAAATAAGGTTGGGGTTTGGAATACATAGTTTTTTTTCAGTAAGCAAAATTGTACTGGTGCTATCAGCCAATAGTTTTTGCATCCACTTGTTGTATGGCTTACTTTAGCGGATTTAGTGCATTTGGTTTAAAAATAGCTGAATCTAATCCACACCAACTAATTAGACAGTAATTGGGCATTGTAATTGAGCTGATTTGCTTGTGAATATAAAATAGAATCAAAATCTAATATAAGACGCATTTGTTAAAATAGGAATATGAGTTGGCATTTGACAAATCGGAGAAAGGAAAACTATACACGTGTAGTGAAATCCACAGTGATACAAGAAATCACATGTGCATGGCAGAAGGGATAGTGAGAAAGTGAGCAATATATGCCATGTATAATGCAGAATTGAGGACATTTACAGTGAGCTTCCGGGGTATTTTGTTTTGTAACATTGATTCATACATTTTCAATTGCATGTTTACCATGCTTCCTAGTGTGTTTTATTTTCTCACCCCCTTGTTCAATGCTATTTGTTATCTGCTTCCCCCTTAACCTAGGAGTGTGTATATAAAAAATTTCTAGAATGAAAACAGTAGTATGATAAGGTGTATATATAGACAAGCATTGGACGTGCTGTATTTTTTTAGTATAGGCCTCTCAGTATCGCTCCAGCAATCACTTCTACACAGGTTAAAAGAGACATCTACATAAATTTTTGATTAGTGTTCAGCAATGACCAAAGCTCAGGTTGACAAGAAGGACATGGCCAAGAAGGACGGCGGCAAGGACACCAAGATGGCAAAGGACACAAAGACAACCAAGGACGCAAAAGACGGCAAGGACACAAAAACAGATACAAAAACGGACAAGAAGACGGAGCAAAAGCCGAGTAAGACGGGTGGGAGCAAAAAGACAAAGTAACAAGAACGCCAATGTAGAGCAAAAGCTCTAGCATTTGCGCCAATACGTTTATGTGATTAATACATGAATGTCATATTTTTGTTTGTATTTACATACAGGTTGATTCCAGTGGATCAAGAGAGATAAAAAATGAGGGGTAGTTTTGCTAAAGAAAAAAAAAGTTAGCAGGAGAAGCCACAGCCGGTGTATGTTGCGCCGCCGCGGGTGGGGCCAGCAGAGAAAGACTTGTCACGACCGCAGCAGCAGCAACAGCACAAAGAGTCGCAGCACTGGATGGTGAAGCGGCGGAAGCAGCTGTTGTTGCGGCCGATGGAGTCGATGCTGCCACTTGACGCCTGGCTGGAGCGGCGGTGCTCGTACTCATATGGGTAGACTGCACGAGAGCCCTGTTGCGCGTATGTAGCGTCTGGGTATGCAGCGTCAGGATATGCACTGTGTACGGCTTGCGGTGCCAGTGGAGGACGGTAACCCGCACCCTTGGCAGACATGCTGGAATTCGGTGGAAGCAAAAGTGCAAAAGTTGAAAAATAAAAAATGCAGCTAAAAAAAATGACAAGTGAGAAAAAAAAGAATCGCACCTAGCGCCAAAACTGGCTAACAAAGCGGCCGATGCTGGCAAAGGCAACGGCGTTCTCGGGGCGATCAAAAAAAGCCTGAAAGACGTGAATCATGTCGGCGTAGGGCTCGTAGACGACAGCGTCGGGGTTGGAAGCAGCGATGGCGGCGACGAGCTGCTCGATGTCGTCGATGAGGATTTCGCGAGCGCCAGCCTGCACCAGCACGGGCGGGAAGGCGGTAAAGTCGGCAAAGACGGGCGAGACCAGCGGATCGCGCATCTCTTTGCGCATCGCAGGCGTCAGCGGCTGAGCCGGCGCATAAAGCATGCGTGCGTAGGCGGCCGGCGACTCGAGCGGCAGCATGACGATGGAGTCGTAGCGGCTGTTGGCGGCGACGCTCGGCTTGGTCTCGACAAGGTTGGAGTAGGGCGAGAGCAGCACGAGGGCGGCCGGCGGCGGCATGGCGGCGGAGCGCAGCAGCAGGGCCAGCGTGGTGGCCAGGTGTCCGCCGGCGCTGTCCCCGGCCACGACGATTTGGTGGCTGGCGAAGCCCTGCGCCAGCACGTGTGCGTAGGCTACCAAAGCGTCGTGCAGCTGCGCGGGGAATGCATGGTGCGGGGCCAGGCGGTAGTCGATGGCCAGCACGCGTGCGCGGCAGACGTCGGACAGACGGCACAGCACGTGGCGGTAGGCGGCAGCGTCGCCGACGACGTAGCCGCCGCCGTGGAAGTACAGCACCAGCGGCTCGGCGGCGTACAGGGGCGCGCACTGCAGCAGCGCCGTGTGGCCGGCGTGTGCGTGTGGCTCGAGCAGCGCAGCCGTGCGACGCGCCACGACGATCTCGCCGTGCAGCATGCGGCCGGCGCCGGGCGCCCCCATGTCACTGGCGACTAGCGCCAGCAGACGGTCGCTGGCGACGCCGGCGTTCCTGAGGCCGGCTGTGTCCAGCGGCACGTGCTTTGTGGCTATGGATACGGCACAGTGGGTGCCCTGGGTGGCGGGCAGCGGCTTGGGTGGCGGCGTCATGCGCTGCAGCGAGGCGGCCAGGGCGAACACGTCGAGCGTGGCGAGCGCTGTGTCGTCGGTGGGCGGCGGTAGGGCGCGGGTGATCAGGGCGTGGCCGATGTCGCGCTGCAGCTGCAGGCGCAGGTCCCAGGCCGGCAGACGCGGGCCGCGCAGCACGTACTCGAGCGTCGACCACAGCGCCGTTGCCAGCGCGATGCAGGCGGCAGTCAGGATTTCGACAGGCGTTGGGCCCTTGCGGTTGGCATGCATGGGTGGTAAAGGAGAAGGTCAGAGATTGAGGGGGGCAGCAGGGGCAGACACAGCGAGATGCATTCATTTTATAGGGACGCATTTTATAGGCTGGCGGCGCATGTCGATGCCATAATGGCCGGGTGGCGGAATGGCTGCGCCAAGAGCGCCACAGACACGCACGCACGCACGCTTGTCAAAACGAGGCACTATTTCGCAATCGACGGCTGGGACGCAGCGGGCCAAAAACAAAAAAAGAGGTGCTAGGCAGAAAAACAGCAGAAACGGGCGGAGACACAAGCACACGCAATGGGCGCAGACGAACCGATAGGCAGCGTGCACGTGCTGCAGCGACAGAGCAACCGCGCGCAGGCGCAGCAGCTGCTGCAGCGCGTGGCAGCCCAGGTGCGACCGGTGATGCAGGCGCGCGGGTGGCATGTGCCCGTAGTGCGCGAGTTCCTGCCGCGCAACGCAAACCTGTTGGGCGTCAACATCAACGGCGGGCAGGAGATCCGCATCCGGCTGCGACCGGCGCACGACCCCTCCGTGTTTCTTGCGTTCGGCGACCTTGTGGGCACCATGCTGCACGAGCTGGCGCACATCGTGCGCGGCCCGCATGACGCCGTGTTCTACGCCACGCTGGACGCCCTGCGCGAGGAGACGCAGAGGCTGATGGACGCCGGGTACGCCGGAGACGGGTTCTACACGCCCGGGCGGCGCGTCGGCGGGTCGCGGGCGGCGCCGACGATGGCCGAGGCGCGTGTGCGGGCTGCTGCGGCGGCTGCGAGGAGGACGATGCTGGGCGGTCCGCCCAGGACGCTGGCGCAGGGCGCGGCGTGCGGGTGGCGCGCGGCGCAGGCGGCGCACTCGCCGGCGCAAATGGCAGCGAGGGCGGCCGAGCGGCGGCTGCGCGACGAAAAGTGGTGTGGTGATGGCGCAGCCGACACTAGTGAGCTGATCGTGATCAGCGACTCGGAGTCTGATCACGCCGTGTCTGATCACGCGTGCTCGGTGGTGATGGTGAGCGATGTCAGCGACAATGAAAGCAACAGTTAAGTTTTCATAGGGGCCAGCGGGGGCTCTTTCTGTACTTTGTTTCATTAATTGCACAGGTTTTCTAGATTAACATCATGTCGTCGTGGCTGCAGACGCGGCTATTCACTCGCGCACGCGCCGGCAGCACGGCGAGCACGGCGTCGCAGCAGACGAATGAGCGTGCAGCCGACAAAGGCAGCGACAATGGCAGCGACATTGACGCCAGCAGCAGCAGCAGCAGCAGCAGCAGCGAGGCAGTGGAAGATAGCGACACAGACGACGACGCGCTGGGCGCCGTCCCCGACGCGGCCGAGCTGGGCGACATCGACGCGCTGTTTGCGCGGCACAGCGTGGGCGAGATGCGCGCGTACGCGCAGCGGCTGCAGCGGCTGATGGAGCGCGAGCGGCGGCGCATGCGGCGCACGGCAGCAGCGCACTACCCGGCGCTGGTGGACGCCGCCGACGCCGTGGTGCGCGTCGACGCGCTCTCGGCGGCAGTCAGCAAGCGGCTGAGCGACGCGCACGCAATGGCGTCGGAGGCGTCGGATCCCGCGACGCGCTACGCGGCGCCCTGCGGCGTGGGAGACGGCCGTGACGACGGCACGCGTGACGCGGTGTACGGCGTGGCGGCGCAGGTCAAGGTGCTGGTGGACACGGCGGAGCTCGTGTGGCGTGCGCTGGCGGCGCGGCGGTTCGTGCACGCGTCGCTGGTGTTTCTGATCGCGCGGCACGTGCACTTTCGGCTGCAGGAGAGTGCCGTGGCGCGCGAGATGTTCCCCGTGGCGGCGCGCGTGTGGGCGGCCGTGCAGCCGCTGGGCGCGCAGATAGCCGAGCGCGCCAGGCTGCAGCTGCGCACGCCGGGCGACGGCGGCGCCGAGGCTGCGCTGAGCGCCGTGTGCGCCGTGGCGCTGCTCGATGACGTCGACGCCGAGGTGGCCAGCGCCGAGTTCCTGGCGCACCGCACCGAGGCGCTGGCGCCGCTGCTGGCGCGCATCGCCGACGGAGACGGAGACGGTGCTGACGGAGACGCCGAGGCGCTGGGCGCGCAGCTGTGCGAGGTGCTGGGCCACGTGCGGCTGCTGCTGGCAGACTTTGTGGTCATCTTCGGCGTGCCGTCGGACGACGCAGATGGCCCGGCGTACGCGTCGTGGGCGGCCACCACGCTGGCCGGCATCTGCGCCGACGCCGAGCTGCCGCTGCACCCGGCGCTGCGAGCGCTGTGGGACGACAACAACGACGACGGTGCGGCGGCCGCCACCACGCAGCACGCGCAGGCGCCGCCGCCGATGTCTGCGCGGCGGTCGGAGATGCAGGCGCTGCGCGCGCGCCGGCGGCAGTCGTCGGTCGCCGGGTCGATGCTGGCGGCCGCCGGGACGATGCCGGCGGCGGCGGTGACATTCAGCACGGGCGCGCATGCGCTGGGCGACGCGCGGCGGCAGCCGTGGCGCAGCGGCGCAGCCAGCAGCAACGTGCTGGTGGCGCGGTACCTGCCGGCGGCCGTGGCGCAGTACAGCCCGCCGCTCGTGCGGCTGCTGGACTCTGGGTGGTCCGGCGACACGTGCGACGCACGCACGCTGGCGCAGCACGTGCAGCCCGTGGTGGCGCAGTGCGCCCGCCAGTCGCTAAGGCTGTGGTGGGCCGGCGCCATGCAGCGCGTGCAAAAGGCCGTGGCGCGCGGCGTAGGGCGGCGCGTACACGGCGTGCGCGACGCCACGTGTGCCGCGCGCTTGGTGCTGGCGTGGCAGGCGGACGCGCGCGCGGAACGCAGGTGGGCGCGCGGTCTGGCGTGGTCGCAGGTGGCGGCCAACCCGCTGCTAAGCGACGTGCCGGCGCCGGCGCTGTACGCTGCGCTGGTCGAGCCGCTGCTGCGTGAGCGCGCGCGCCGGCTGCACTGCGCGGCGGTCGAGGCGGCGCTGGCGCAGGTTGATGTGTTTGTTCAGCGCGACTCTGATGGCGACGATGACGTGTGCGCCGGCCGGCTGCCGTGGCTGTGCGCCGCCGACGACGTGCTGCCGGCGGCTGCGGCGTCGCTGAGTGCGCTGGCGCAGCACGTGCGCGGTGGCCTGGATTTCCTGCCGCCGGCGGTGCGCCGGCTGCGCGACACGCTGGGCGCAGCGCTGGCGCAGGCGTGGGATGACGCGCGTGCGTGGTGGGTGCAGCTGAGTGGCACGCAGGCCGGCGACGAGGCGCTGGCGTGCGCGCGGCATTTCGCGCAGCAGTGGCGGCTTTTGTGTGCGCGGCTGGCAGACGACTCAGCAGATGACGAAGACTGCCGTCGCGGCATCCGGGGCGCGTGGGCCGCCGTGGCGCTGTGCGCGGTGGCGCGGCGCGTGGTGGCCTCGGACGCCGCCGCCGCGCACGTGCTCGACCACTGGGCGGCGGCCGGCGTCACCGAGGCGTCGCTGACCGCGGGGCTACGGGCCGCCGTCGGCCGGCTGCTGCATCCGTGGCAGCGGGCGCTGGCGCGCTCGACGGCGGCCGCGTGGGCCGGGCGCTTCGACGCGCTGTACTACCGCGTGCCCGGCGAGCTGCGCGCCGACGCCCCGGCCACGCGTCGCGACGTTGTGCGCGCCTGGCGCTCCGCCGCCGCCGGTGGAAACCCCGCTGCTGCCGGCGGCTGCGTGCGCTACGCGGCGCTGCGGCGTCTGGCGGTGGCTTCGGGCGAGCCGCCGGCGCCTAGCGCGCATGTGCGGTGCCTGGGCGTGGCGCTGCGCGAGCGCGTGCAGGCGGTGGCCGGGCTGAGCGCCCTGGCGGACGGCGCGCACGAGGCGGTGGCTGCGCTGCTTGCACGTGAGCTTTGCTGCGCCGTGGCACGTGCCGCTGCTGAGTCCGCGCGCCGGGCGCTGGCCGAGTGGGACGCCGCGCAGCTGGCTGCCGACGCGCGCTTTGTGCTGCGCGACCTGCTGGCGCTGCCCCAGCCGCGCGCTGCAGAGTGCGTTTCCGAGTTGCTGGCCGCCCTGGATGCCGCCCAAGCCCGGACCACCCCGGCGGCCGCGCTGATTGGCTGCTGATCGCCCAGGCATGTGCTTGCGGCTGCAGCATTTACTCAGTAGATAAATGCGCACCCCCTCCTTTGGGGCGAGTGCCTGGCTTATAAAAGACTATCTTTCCCTTCTTTTTTTTTTTCTTTCTCAATCTCTTTTTCCTACTCATCCCTCCTCTTCTCGCTGTGCTTCGTGCCTATACGTCTTTTGTGCCAATGCTTACGCCGCTCGCCAGAATCCCCGCCCGCCGCTCCGCCTACGCTTACGCTGCCTGCGCCGCTGCCGCTCGCGGCCTGAACACGTGGGCCGACGTGCAGATGGGCCCGCCCGACGCCATCCTGGGCATCACCGAGGCCTTCAAGCGCGACGCCGACGCGCGCAAGATGAACGTCGGCGTCGGCGCCTACCGCGACGACCAGGGCAAGCCGTTTGTGCTGCGCGCCGTGCGCAAGGCCGAGGCCGCCATCCTGGCCCGCAGCCACGACAAGGAGTACCTGCCCATCACCGGCCTGCCGGCCTTCACCGCCGCCGCCGCCGAGCTGGCCTACGGCGCCGCCAGCCCCGCCCTGCCGCGCCTGGCCGTCACCCAGTCCATCTCCGGCACCGGCGCCCTGCGCATCGGCGGCGCCTTCCTGCAGCGCTTCCACGCCGCACAGCCCACCGTCTACCTGCCCGACCCCACCTGGGGCAACCACGCCGCCATCTTCCGCGACTGCGGCCTGCGCGTCGCAAAGTACCGCTACTTCGACGCCGCCACCAACGGCCTCAACCTGCCCGCCATGCTGGACGACCTGCGCGCCATGCCGCGCGCCAGCATCGTGCTGCTGCACGCCTGCGCCCACAACCCCACCGGCGTCGACCCCACCCCCGCCCAGTGGGCCGACATCCGCGCCGTCGTCGCCGAGCGCGGCCACCTGGCCTTCTTCGACATGGCCTACCAGGGCTTTGCCTCCGGCGACGCCGACCGCGACGCCGCTGCCCTGCGCAGCTTCGTCGCCGGCGCCGACATCCCCGTGCTGCTGTCGCAGTCGTTCGCCAAGAACATGGGCCTCTACGCCGAGCGCGTCGGCACCTTCAGCGTCGTCGCCGCCGACCCCGCCGAACGCGACCGTCTGCTCTCGCAGCTCAAGATCCTCGTACGCCCGCTCTACTCCAACCCGCCCGTCTACGGCGCCCGCATCGCCGCGGAGGTGCTCACCGACCCCGCCCTGCGCTCCGAGTGGCTGGGCGAAGTCAGCATGATGGCCGGCCGCATCATCGCCATGCGCCAGGCCCTGCGCGCCCGCCTCGAGGAGCTCGGCTCCACCCTCAGCTGGGCCCACATCACCGACCAGATCGGCATGTTCTGCTACACCGGCCTCAAGCCCGAGCAGGTCGACCGCCTCGCCCGGGACTTCCACATTTACATGACCCGCGACGGCCGCATCTCCATCGCCGGCATCTCCAGCAGCAACGTCAACTACCTCGCCGACTCTATCCACGCCGTCACCAAGGACCAGTAACCTCTCTCTCTTTTTTATTTGTCCTGCGTTGCAATACACAATCTATTCGATTCATCTGCAACTTTGACTAAGCGATGCAGTGTTCCCAAAGCTACTTTATTTACTAATATCGACATGCCGTACGTTCTCACGCCGCATCATGGCCACTATTTATACTCCTATTAAATATCAACGTATTTACAGAGTACATATTCAGTAAATATCTGTACAATTTATAATTCTATTTACCTACTTTTAAATAGCTCCTGCTGCTCTCATTAAAAAAATCGGGGTGCGCATCGTCGCTGTTCACATGTTATTTTACCATGTAGCAAATGTAAGCGCAAATGCACCTTAATACTTTGTATTCTGAAAAATAAAACATTATTTACACTTCTCACAAATGCCTATAAATACCACTCGTTTTTCCTTTTCTTTCATGCTTTTTATCCCTATCATTTGCAACTATTATCCAACCAAATACAAATGAAACAATACAACGAGATCGACGCTGAATATTACGATGCCTATGGAATTGGCCAGGATGAATATCAAGACTTTTACAATAACGTAGTACAACCTTGTGAAGGTTCTGGTAGCGGACAGCCTGTTAAAAAACCTCCAAAGAAGTAAGCTTATTTTTTGCAACTTGGAATTGTTTTTAATAAAATCTTTTTAGGCTTGCTTCAACATTAATGAATCAATAAATAATTAATTTTTTTTT
>JANBSE010000402.1:0-10780 GCA_027578475.1 Coemansia sp. RSA 2607
GATGCAGCTGCGGTACTGGCAGAAAACCATTGGGAGCACATGAGACCGGCCCAGCCACTCAGGCTTGCCTCGTGTTCTCACCTACTCCGCCTGCCGAATCAAGCTTGATCGCTGTGATGACTGGTGGTCTCCGGTTTCATGCTTGCATCTATATGTGCTGTGTATATTGTGGTAACCGCGCATTGAAATTGCTGCGTGTGGCCATATCTGCTTACAATTGTCTATTCATACACAAGCAGCAATGATACCTATCAGCAGCAGCAGCAAAAGAGACACATATGCAGGTAGAAGGCGTTCCACATCGACACAAGCATAGACATCGTCGTCACTTAAAAACAGAAAAGGCAGATAGATAAAAGCGTTTTTGTTTTTTTACTTTGCTGCTTCGCTTAAGTCTTAGAAAGTGTCTTGCGCTTCTTTGTCTCTTTAAAAAATGGCGTCGTCACTTGTCCGACCAAAACGGCTCCTACTTCTCTCTTCTGCGCTCATCGCTATTTTAGCATATTTTATCTACTTTTATATTTCACCAAGCCCAGCAACTATGACAGCAGTTTCCAGCACCACCACCGGCAGTACCGTCAACCAGTCGGCCCGCAAGGGCTCGGTGCTTGACTTTAGCCTCAGTGCGTCGGACATCAAAAAGACAGTCGACAGACTTATTTCGGAAGCCAAGGAGACGTACGATGCGGTGGCAGCGCAGACCAACCCGACATTCGACAACGTGGTTGTGCCGTTAGCTACACGTGAAAACAAGCGTGGCGCCGACTACGCTGTTATCACGTTCCTGCAGAACGTCAGCACTGACAAGGAAGTGCGCGATGCTAGCACAGAAGCCGAAGAAAAGCTGGAGGTAGGTCAACATTCCTAGTATTTACCCCTCATTTCTCGCCATGCCAGCTAGACGTGGGTAAGGAGGATGGATGCTACTGCGCTGGATTAGTAGCTCCTTTGCCGCACACAGATCGACTGTCTGTTCTACAAAGCAGATATAAAAAAGGCAACTGATGACCTCACTATTAGAAAAAGGTGTAGTTTACTAACATGTTGCAAGTGCTGCTATTCCATTCCTGTGCTCTTTTATTAAAATAGGCATTTGAAATCGAGTCGCGGATGCGTGAGGACCTGTACAAGGTGGTACATGCAGTGTATTCCAACAAGGCTGAGATGGAAAAGCTTGGAGATGAGGATCGGCGTCTGGTCGAAAAGATGGAGCTGCAGTTCCAGCAATCCGGTCTTGGCCTTAATAGCGACGACCGTAACCGACTGGGCGAGATCCGCAAGCAGCTGTCAGAGCTGGGCATCAAGTTTAGCCGCAATGTCAACGAAAACGACGGTCGCGAAACATTTACTCGCGAAGAGCTTGCTGGGCTGCCTGACAGTTTCTTTGACGGGCGCGATACTGAGATCATTGATGGCGTCGAAAAGTACATTGTCACGACAAAGTACCCCGATATGGTGCCAGTGATGCAGCTTGCAACCAGCGAGAAGACACGGCGGAAGCTGCTGGTAACCAACGAGCAGCGGTGCCCCGAGAATATCGAGCTGATGCAGGAGGCGATTGCACTGCGACTGGAAGCAGCACAACTGCTTGGATACAAGACCCATGCCGAGTTTGTGCTTGTAGAGAAGATGGCCAAGACGCCAAAGGCAGTCATGGACTTTGAGCAGGACCTGCGTGGCAAGCTCAACGAGCTGGCGCGGGGCGAGCTGAAGGAGTACGAGGATGCCAAGCGCGCAGACAAGAAGGCTGCCGGCGAGGAGTACGACGGACTGTTTATCTGGGACTTCCGCTACTACGCCAATCTTATAAAGGAGCGCAAGCACAGCGTCAGCGAGGAGGAGGTCAAGCAGTATCTGCCAATGAAGGAGGTGACTCGTGGCATTCTGGATATTTACCAGAATATGCTGAGCCTTAGATTTGCAAAGGTCGAGAACCCACCTGTCTGGCATCCCGACGTCGAGATGTACGAGGTCTGGGAGGCCAAAGACGACGAGTTTGTCGGCCATTTCTATCTCGACTTGTATCCGCGCGACGCCAAGTACAACCACGCCGCCGTGTGGCCGATCCGCGCCGGCTACACCAAAGAGGACGGTACCCACGAGTACCCGGTGGCAGCCATGGTAGCTAACTTCCCCAAGGCCACTCCATCTGCACCGGCGCTGCTGACGCACAACGATGCAATCACGCTGCTGCATGAGCTCGGCCATGTATTCCACGGAATCTGCTCGCTGACCAAGTGGGGGCGCTTCCACGGTACTCAGACCGAAGGCGACTTTGTCGAGGCGCCGTCGCAGATGCTCGAGAACTGGGGCTGGGAGCCATCAGTGCTGAGCCAGTTTGCTGTCCACCACAAGACTGGCGAGCCGATCCCTGCGGATCTGATCAAGCGCATGGTTGCTGCCAAGAACGAGGGTGCGGGTCTGTTCAACCTGCGCCAAGTGTTCTTTGGGCTGTTCGACATGGCCATCCACGACACAGTCGACGGCAAGGTTGATGCCAAGGATGTGTACAACCATCTGCGTGAGGAAGTGTCGCTGTTCAACAACGGCGACGCCGACACATGGGGCATGGCTACCTTTGGCCACATGATGGGCGGATACGATGCTGGATACTACGGATACCTGTGGTCCGAGGTGTTTAGTGCAGACATGTACGCATCACGCTTCCTCAAAGACGGCGTCGACAGTCCCAAGACCGGTATGGACTACCGCTGCGAGATCCTGCGTCCAGGCGGCAGCCGAGATGCGTCGGTTAGCCTCGAAAAGTTCCTTGGTCGCAAGCCGAACAACAAGGCGTTCCTCCGCTCCATTGGACTCGAGTCCAGCTAACATGTCTGCAGTTTCCTTTTGGGCTTGTCTGAGCTCAGTTTGTTTCTGTTTTCAAATCAAATTTTATCAACCTTTTTCTACGTAGAAGCTGATGAAGGCTACAAGATCTGCAGCGTATATGTACAAATCGACAATGCCAAGACTTTTGTCTGTAGGTCTTTTACATGCTTCAAAAGGGATGCAAAGCCGCAGTAGCCAATTATTTAAAAATTGGTTCACGCCATTTTCGCTTTGTAAAAGAGAGTGAGAGTGAGAGTGAGAGTGAGAGTGAGAGTGAGAGAAGCGGACAAATTACAACGACACGCACAAAAAATATGACATATGTCATATAATTGTATCTGCTCGTCTATTCATCAACGTCTTCTCTTCCTTTCTTCCTCCTCTTCCTTTACCCCCTATTCCTTATTCTTTAACGCAAGCCCTTATTCAAACACTTTTTATATTTAGCAACAGTAGCAGCAGCAAACACACTTTTATCACTCAACTCTTATTGTAGCTCTTGACTATGAGCAACGAGAAACGTGTAAAGTACATGGTGCTTTCAAACGGCGACAATGTCCCCATCGTCAGAGGCGACATTGAAACCGGCTACTCCTACGAGCCGCAGCCGCAGTCAAAGCAGCAGCAGCTTCAGGAGGCGGATGGCCAAATGCGTCATGCAACTAGCGGCCGTCGCCGCATACTGAAGAAGGTGGCCATATTCCTGGCAGCATTTGTGACCATGCAGGTTCTGTTCCACATGTTTATGCCGCACCGCCATCACCGTGTGAGTAGCGATATCTGGCGCCAAATGTTCGGCCCTGGCGCTCACGAAGGCAGTGGCCCGCATGGTGGGTGGTGGTGGTGGCGCGGTGCTGGTTGTGGCGACGAAGGCGGTGATGGCACTCCGGAGCATCCTCACCCTCCTCACCACGGGCACCCTCGCCCTCCTCACCACGAGCGCCCGCACCACGGTCACCACGAACATGGTCATGGTCATGGTCATGAGCATGGACGTCCCCACCATGGCCATGAGCGTCCCCACCATGGTCACGAACACCCTCACCCTCCACAAGAAGACTGGCATGGCTACGATGAGTTTTCTGGCCATCACCGTCGCCCCCACGGATATGGCGGTAAGCACAGAAACAAACAAGACACCAAGGCTGGAATTGTCACAAAGCCTTTCAGACATGGCGCTGCCAAGTGGAGAGGCGCCTTCAGCCGCATCAATACTGAGGCTGTTGCACTTCTTAACAATGGCGAACTGGCTGTCAGCAGCATTGGCTCGCTCTTCCACACGTCGGCTGAGGACATGTGCATCCCGGCCATTGCCGTGCCCGACCTTGACTCGTTTACCTTTGACCCGGTCGAGCTAAGCAAGATCTCGAGCTATGTCATTGGTGTTGTCGGTGCCGACGTCCGCATCGAAGCTTCTGATGACAAGGATGCATCCTACACCGCACACGTCATGGTTTCCAGCAGCAAGATTGCCGAGGAAATTTCACTGACTCAGACCAAAGGTGAGGACGGCAGCGTTGTGTTCAAGCTGCAGGGTCCCAAGTGGCTGCCCAGGGGCGAATGCGCATATGCTTCAATCGTCGTCAAGATCCCCAAGACCACCAAGGAGATTGCTTCCCTTTACACATCGTACGTGTACGGCAACCTCAAGGTCGATCGTGCGCTGGCGCGTCAGGTTACGTTTGGCGAGTTTGGCGTTAATGCAGCTGTAAGCAGCATCAACACGCCTCCTCTGCGTGCCGCCGATATTTCCATCAACACTGTGTCTGGTGGCATCCATGGCCATTACATCGTGTCCAACGGCGTGTCTATTCACTCAGTCAACGGCAAGATAGATGCCGGAATCAACGTTCACAACGCCGAAAGATCAAACATTGTAGCCGAATCGGTTTCGGGCTCGGTTGCTCTGCGTATTGTTGGTGGATTTGACGGTACGTTTACTGCCCGCACCATCAATGGTGCAGTTGAAGTCGAGGACATGAGCGATGGAACCAGTCGCCTGCACTTTGACAAGAACCTGTCCCGCGTCAAAACCGGCACCTTTGGTCCTGCCGACAGCACCCGTGCCGGTGACTCGTCGCTAAAGGCTGTTGTTGTCAATGGCAAGATTTCCATCGAGTTTGACTAGGATCTTTCTTTCGCAATATGGTAAATTTATTAAAGTCTTTGTCATGTCGCACCGACTATGCTGTTGATCTCCTCCATGATTTTCTTTGTTTGCGAGTTGCGGGTGGACTTCCACAGAATTGTAAAGATGGTCACTGGAGTACGAACACCCTGCTCCTTGCGCATGGCAACAGCCTCAGGCTTCAGTTCCCACGTGCGGAACCTTCGTGACGACGGAACCAGATCGCTAACCTTTACTCGCGTGCTGTTTGTTGTAAACCCGAGTAGTCCAGGCGAGTGCAACACAACCTCGGTGTCTGATGTTATCCGCCCTGCTCTCCTGGGCGAGTTGGAAATAATGCTGTCAAACTTTGGCAGTCCATGTCTGTCAATCACCATGCCACGCTTGGATACCGTTGGTAGAAGCGTAATGCGTGTGACAAAAGGACCGAAGAGTCTTGTTACTGCGACAGTTGATGCCATGCTGACGGCACTAGCCAGTGCCAGTGATACGATGCCCAGGTCTGTATCGCTCAACTGTCCCTGAGATTGAGATATGGCTGCTGCCGCAGTTGCCGTGCATGCCAATGTAGATCCGGTTAGCGACATAAACTTTAGCATACGGACCGCATTGGAAGGAAGCGCTTCAAACACTATCTGCGGATCGGTCGCGCCAGATGCTGTTGCCTTATCTGTCAACGTTTGTTTGTAGCGCATACATCTCTTGAGCGCAGAAGACGTAAGCGCCAGAGGTCTCCTAGATAGTAGTACAGGAGGCGACATGATATAGACAAGTTGCAAGTAAGAAATAAAGATATATACAGACAATATTAATGAAAAGAAAAGCACAAAGAATACGGCTATCCAGGAGCATAGTATGGTTACCATCCACACCAGTGCTAAATTATCAAACCCATAATTTCTAGGTCAAGTGATCTCAGCAACCAAATAGCAATACGAACAGACCCCTGGGAATATCTGCCACAAGTTCAAGCTCTTTCCAACTAGTAAAATCTTTGCACATCTACACCTGTATCGCGTCATGTCGACTGGCAAGAATATTGGCTTGACCTCTGCCGTATACAACGATGTCACCCGAAGCAACATTGAGTCTCTTTTTCCCTCTATCAGGCAGCGCATACAAAAGTCCATTTTCATATCCATCGATACCGAGTTTACGGGCCTTGCAATTAGCAACCCGTCGCCAGTATTTAAATTTAACACCACAGAATGGGTTACTCGTGCAACCGACATGGGCGAAAAGTATCGTGCAATGACCAACATCGTCAAGACCCACGCACTCGTCTCAATGGGCATCAGCACCTTCTCGCGCAGGCACACCCGTCCCGGCAGCTACAATGTAGACAACTTCAACTTTACACTGCAGCAGCAAAACTCGCATTTAATAAATCCGAACAGTGTAGCGTTTCTGGCTCAGAACGGGTTTGATCTGAACAAGCAGGCCACGGAGGGAATTCGGTACTTTGGCGGACCAAACCCAAAGCCGCCGTCTGTCAAAACACCCGAGATCAACGAGGAGGGGTGGATGATCAGAGAAGTGTTTCTGGACATTGTCAGGGCACGTGTTCCGTTGGTTATACATAACGGACTTTTTGACCTGATGTACGTATACCAGGCATTCTTGGGACCACTTCCAGACTCGTACCAGTCATTTGTCTACGATCTGTCACTCATGTTCCCTGGAGGCATTTATGACACGAAACACATTGTTGAAAAGAACGATCCCAAGTCAGCATCTTTTTTGGCCTACCTTTTCCACAAGAATGAGCGGATCCAGAAGCAGAGACTGGAGAAGGAGGAATCTGCAGTATGCATTAGGCTCAAGGATAGGATTGAGTACAAGCCCAAGGCTGTTGACGAACAAGATAGACCCAAGTCGGACAACATCACGAATGCGCCATTCTGTGAGCAATTTGCAGCTCATGGGCACTGCCGTAACAAGGATCTGTGTCCTAAATCTCACGACATTAACTTTATCATAGATTGCCAGGACCTCCAGGAAGTGCCTGTCGACGTAAATGCCACAAGCAACTCCAGTCCCCCGCAAAAGAAACGCAAACGTGACGCTAATCTGGATACTGATATGGAGGCGCGGCCAGATAGGGCCATCAAGATAGTCACTTCAGCCGATGTGAACTTGAGTTCGAATGGCAGGTTAAACAAGCCCCATGTTGCCGCATCGACAAACGCAGAATTGCTTGAAAACATGTACCATACGGCAGCATACGATGCCTTTATGACTGGGTACATCTTTGCCTCCTACCAAATTCTGTTAGGCGACAAGATTACCGACTATATCAACCAAGTGTTTCTGATGGGTCAGTCTGGCAGCCCCTTGCTTATCAAGCCTGGCAGGTATTCTTCAGTCTCGATAACCTTTACGCAGACCCAAAAGATGTTTGCATCGACCCCCGACGTTGAGATATGCGCGGAGAATAGTAGTGGCAAGCATGATGGCAACGACAACGTCAACAACAACGACAGTAGCAAATAGACACTGGATTAACTGATTCTAATCGGTCTGATTAAATCAAACAAAATTTTTACTCTGATCAAGCACAAGCATATGTAAAAAAAAGATTTTGTTTATTCCCACTTGCTCTTGTTCTTTCTTCACAAGGCTCATCGCATTATTGTTCACTCTTTACCCCTTTATACTTTCAACCACCTTTTAAAATGCTTGTCCTTTACGAGACCGCTGCCGGTTACGCGCTGTTCAAGCTTCTTGACGACAAGAAGCTTACCAAGGGCGATGCTCTGCACAAGGAGTTCAGCACCCCCGCTGCCGCAAACAAGTCGGTCAAGCTGCAGGCTTTCCACAAGTTTGAAAACACTGTCGATGCTCTTTCTGCGGTTACCGCACTTGTCGAGGGCAAGATTGCAAAGAACCTGAAGCACTTCCTGACCACCGATATCAGTGAGAGCGAGTGGAAGAAGGAGAAGCTTGCCGTCGCCGACTCGAAGCTTGCCAGCGCAATCTCGAAGAAGCTTAACATCAACGTTGTTTCGGACTCTTCGGTCAACGAGCTCTACCGTGGCATTCGTAGCCAGATCGAGTCGCTGCTGACCAGCGTTCCCGCAGCCGATATGGCCGCTATGGAGCTTGGTCTGTCGCACTCGCTGTCGCGCTATAAGCTCAAGTTCTCTCCCGACAAGGTTGACACTATGATTGTTCAGGCTATCTCGCTTCTGGATGATCTCGACAAGGAGCTGAACACATACGCCATGCGTGTCAAGGAGTGGTATGGATGGCACTTCCCCGAGATGGCCAAGATCATTAACGACAACCTGGCCTACGCCAAGGTCATCAAGAAGGCAGGTTTCCGCACCAACATTGGTGAGACTGATCTCGGCGAGATTCTGCCAGAGGAGCTCGAGGCTGAGATTAAGGAGGCTGCTGAAATCTCGATGGGTACCGAGATCAGCGATGAGGATCTGCTCAACGTCACTGCCCTTTGCGACCAGGTTATCTCCATTACAGAGTACCGCACCCAGCTGTACGAGTACCTCAAGAACCGCATGTTTGCCATTGCGCCTAACCTCACAGCTCTTGTTGGCGAGCTGGTCGGTGCGCGTCTGATCTCCCATGCCGGTTCGCTGATGACTCTGGCAAAGTACCCTGCCTCGACTATCCAGATTCTTGGTGCTGAGAAGGCTCTGTTCCGTGCACTCAAGACCAAGCATGACACACCCAAGTACGGTCTTATCTACCACGCTTCTCTCGTTGGTCAGGCCGGTCCCAAGGCCAAGGGCAAGATTGCTCGCCTGACCGCTACCAAGGCCTCGATTGCTGTGCGTGTAGATGCTCTTGGCGACACTGATGCCGCCGAGGTTGGTATTGATGGTCGTGTCAAGGTTGAGGCTCGTCTGCGCCAGCTTGAGGGCCGGTTTGCCGCCAAGGCTGCCCGTGCCGACCGCGCCAAGGCGACCAAGTTTACCTCAAAGTTCGAGAAGAAGGACGTTTCGTCGTACAATGCCGCTGCTGATGTTGTTATGACTTCTGCGCCGACAACACCTGTTGTTGCTACTTCGAGCGAGAAGAAGCGCAAGGTTGAAGAGGCGGATGAGGATAGCGATAGCGAGTCTGAGAAGAAGTCCAAGAAGGACAAGAAAGAAAAGAAGGAGAAGAAGGAGAAGAGCAAGGACAAAGAGGCGAAGAAGGAAAAGAAGGACAAAAAGGAGAAGAGCAAGGATAAGGAGGACAAGAAGGAGAAGAAGAGCAAGAAGAACAAGGATTAAGTTTAGTCTCTTTATTTATCTGTTTAAAATGTTAAGCACTTTACACATACGCGCGAGTCAGAGATAACTCTGACATTCACTAGCAAATTGAGCAGCTTTTGAGCCTAATTCCGCAGTTCATCGGCCTTGGCTGGTAAAATAGCCAGATCGAGCGCTTGGAACTCGACCATAGCGAGAGAGTCGAACATCAGATCGAATATGATGAGCGCCCACTCGAAGAATGCATATGTCGTATATGCGCCCGGAACCCTGTGTACCTTGTGCTGGATAAAGTAGTACACAAGCGGAACGATAGTTCCAAAGAACAACGAGCAGACCCACTTGCGGCGCCTCTTGTTCAGAGCCAGCTTTCTAACGTTGTGGGTGAAGAGTGACTTGTCGCCGTTCCCGATAAGCAGAATCATATACGGAAGAGTCAGCAGCATGTACGAAATCATCATCACGTCGTGCACATCGTGGTCATCGCCTGATGTCACATATACCCAACCGCCGCATGTCCAGGTACGTAGAAAGCCGACCCAGAACAGTGCTTTTGCCTTTGCCGGCGTTGCCTTGGCAAGAAGAACATACCAGAATGCGTGAAGCAGAAGCCGTGGCGGACATGTCAGTGCAATGAATACCTGGAAAACGCTTCTCCCAGGATAGCGATCGCCGATAGTCGCTGAAACTGAGGGGAACCATTCCTTTGGGTAACCGTAGAACGAGTTCTTGACGATTTTATAGTAATGTAGCTTACATCCGATAAACAAAGCACCAAGGAACGCAACTACATCAATATGAAACAATGGAAGTGTTAGCAGCTAGAGTATATAGATGGCCACCGCTCCTATCAGGCTCGCGTTCTATTGAGATCAACTTACTTGACGCAAAAACTGTGTGGAGAAAGGGGATCCACCACCCGTTGATCTACACAACAACAGTAACCAAATGCTACTAGTCAGTATCCATATCTACATGTCTGGGCTGTCAAGTGGACGCTGACTGTATAAAAAAATTTAAGTACCTTTTGGATTGACACGCCGCCGGCCATTCGGTCTAAATTGAGCTGTGCAGAAAAATGAGCTAAACTACGCTTTAAAAATGTATAAAAGTGCAGACCAAAGCGGAAAAATAAGAGAAAAGATGCAACATGCAGACATGTTAGCTCTGGCGCAATCCAGCACGAGAAACGTCTTTTTCCCTGTCTGCTGTCGCCACACACGTGGGAAATGAGACCCTTTTAATGCGGAGTTTTTTAAACACCTACTCACGTGATACATTCACTAAACGTACCAAAAGTTGGTTAGTGTGGCCAGGACTGGGGTCTTTTTCAATCAAAGAAACGCTCTGCCATCTGGCACCCGTTTTTTCTTTCATTATATTCGACTCACGATTATGTCAGTGTAGCGACCCTGAGAGCTTTGGTTCTCGTTCAATGGTTTCTTGCGTGTTACAACCGTGACAGAGCAACGAGACAACCAACATCCGGCGCATGTATCCCTCCGTTTTGGAGGACTTGCGCTGGAAGCCTGTCTACGCTCCTCAGAGTAGGGCGGCAGCTTAATTAGCGCTGTCGTTCCTTAGTGTTGGGGCTAACAATACTTTT
>JANBSE010000403.1:0-10778 GCA_027578475.1 Coemansia sp. RSA 2607
ATTCTATTTGCAACAAGTACTATCACAATAGGGCTTTCATATAAAAATAGCATCTTGATTATACCTTGCTTATTTATAGAGATATCTCTCTTCAAAGTCAAAAGTGAAAAACATTGATACACTTTTTGTTGCCACTGTATTACTTTTCAAAGTCAAAAGTCAAAAACATTGATACACTTTTACCTGCCACTGTATATATGTCCCGCAACTCTTGCCTATTAGCAACCCCTCAGTGTTGACATTTTTTACACTCACAGATCCTGCGCCACTGACTCCATTGTTCTGTGGTATAGTGTCCCAAATCTGCAACCAAGCATCACCCAGATTGTCTGCCATCACACTATGGTTTGCTATTGCCACTACCTGATGAGCCGAACACTCATCATATTGTTGCTCCTCTGTTAAACAATTAACTGTTGTAAGCTGTTAATAAATTTCATAAAAACTATAGATTTATTTTCTGTTGACAAATATTTTAAATATTATCTCTTACACGAAGTAATTCTTTATAAACTTTTGAATTATAATCATCTATTGGTAAGTGAATGTGGTTAAAAAGTGAATCACTAAATAATTTATAATTAAAATAGCCATTTGTCAATATACATAACTTCAAAATTTTTATAATACTCTCATTCTCATGTATAGAATTTTGAAAATAAATAGAACAGCGATAACGTAGGGAATCCTCTATGTTATCTAGAAGTAACAATACATTTACATCGCTACTTACATCTATATCTTTATCAATGGGAGAATCTCCTATATTAACAACTCCATCTTCAAAAAATAAACCATATCTAAGTAGTGAATACCAGAGATTGTTAAGAGACGTTAACATATAAATCTCAGAGTCTTTCTGAATACTATTGTCTATATTCAGTTGAATGTCACAATATATACTCGAATAATTTTTTACTAGAAATGTATTGATATTAGCAATCAATTCATATGAAAATAATTTATAATCATAATAGTAATTAGCAAAAACACACGATTCACACAATAATATTAACAAATTCAAGTTAAACTTGTCAAAAACATTATTGTCATCAAGTAATATAAATATTATTTTTTCGCAAATAATTACGTGTTGAAGCATTGTTTCTATTATCTTCTCTTCTTTTTTATTTTTTTTTAATGTAGAAATATTGTCGATAATTCCATTCTTATGTATAATAACATTATTACTATCAAGATCCCAAAGTTGAGTAAGCACGAGTGCCAAAAATTCAACAGTTGATTTATTGTAATCCATTGATTGGTTTTTGAACAAAGAAATAAGTTAAATTTATATTAAAAAATTGATTATATTAGTAACTTCCTTAACAATTAAATTAAATAATATTGTATTTAATATTTTTTTTGTAGTTTTATGATGAAATTATTATTAAAGATAAATCTTGTATTTTTATTGGAAAACTGGAATAGAATTTATACAATTTTATAATAATAATAAAACTAGCATATTAATCATTTTAAAAATTGTTTCAATTAAATTTATTAATAACTTTAAAATGCAAAAATAATTTTTTTTTAAAATATTTTTTGTAATAATATAAAGTAGAATTAAATTGTTTTAAAACATTTTGTAATTATAAAATGTATAATAAATTTGCTTTATGAATATTTTTAAAATTATAAATTGTAGAATAAATTTATTTAAAAATATGTATTTGTAATTTTAAAAAGTAGAATAAAATTGTTTACAAAAAATGTTTTTGTTACAACAATTATAAAGAATTCTAATAAATATATTTTTTAAATTTTATTGTCTTAAAGTAAGTATATTGCTTTTGTAGTTTATTATATTTTTATTTATCTTATTATAATGCATTAAGTTTTGTAATTTAATTTATCTTTGTTTTCTATTAGGTTTTTATTAAATCTTTAAAAAATATTCTTTTAAAACATAAATTAACCATAAAAAAATATAAAAAATGTAATATACTTTCTATTGTGCTTTTTGTTTGGATATCGTCTATTGTATTAAATGCTAAGTAGCTTAGTTGTTTGTCTTGTTTTTATATTTAAACCCCTTTGTTTTAATTAAAATATAATACAATTGGTTTTTATAGTAGCATTGTAATTATAAAATATGACTTTGCTAAAGTTTTGTTGTATTTTTATTAAAAACATCATAGTATATTTAATTTGTTTTGTAAATAATAATATCTTTTGGCTACCCGGTTTATTTCTTTATAAATCTAATATATTCCAAAACAAAAGACAAGGAAAACTCTTATTATTTTCTGCGTGCCCGCGTCTGGTAAGGGCTTCTAGGAATCAGTTGATCTTGATCCCCAGATCCAGGCGTCATTAGCTTGTCAGCCAACACTCCTCCATCCATAGACGTTGCAGACCGGCCCCAATAGTCTTTGTTAAGTTCCTCTTCTATATCTTCCTTGTTGATCCATTCTGACTCATTTGAGTGGTAACTGGACCATTGCATCAGGAACTGTCGACGTCCGTAGTAACTTCTGTGATCAATCAAACGGTCGGCAAAGTATGTATTCTATGTGCCATCGAGGGGTCCTGGTCATGTGATGCTTTTGGTTTCAGCTCTATATCTCCTAAGGTTCGATATGTGTATGACGTTATGTGCGTGACTTCTGTCAGGCAGCTTGATCTGATATGTCACGTTCGAGAGTTGTTCTAATATTTCGTAAGGGCCTCTCCATCTATCACTCAGCTTTCCTGACATGCATTGCATTTCAAAGTTCGTTTTCAGATGAGCCGCGCTTACCATGACTAAATCTCCAGCTTCAAAGGTTACATCTCGTCGTGACCGATTCACTTGGGTGGCCATTGCATCTTGGGCCATGGCTAGATTATCGCGAGTCTGCTGGATCACTTGGCTGTGTCATTCCATGAATTGTTTCAGTGTACCAGGTTGTCTCAGGTACTGCGCGTTTATCAGTGCATTCGGAGTGATTGCCTCATGCCCAAAGACCACCTGCATGGGCAAGAATTCTGTGGCGGCTTGTCGTGCGGAGTTGACAGCAAACTCGACCATTGGTAGCAGGGAGTCCCAGTTCGTCTGTGAGTAGTCAATGTACGCTCTTAGTACTTGTTCGATCGTTCGGTTCCTTCGTTCTGTTTCTCCATTGCCTTCTAGGTGGTTGGCAGTAGTCATATTACACTTCACACCACAAGCATCCATTAGTTTCTGGATGAAACTAGATGTGAATCATGGGTCGCGATCCAAGATGATCACAGCAGGCATACCATGATGCCTGATTACAGTACTGAAGATCCGATCGATGACTACCTTCACCTGTGATTGGCGTTCTTGCAAGGGAATCGGGTAAGTATACTTTGACAATTTGCACACTACCACGAGTATCACGTCATGTTCCTTGGTAGTCTGTGATAGTGAGATAATCAAATCCATGGAGATTGTGTGGAAAGGGTACGGCGGTATTCTGTGTGGTTGCAATAATCCATTCTTGCTAACTGTTCTGTCCTTTATCCTCGCACACCTATCACACTGCCCTATGTAGTTGTCGACTGTCTTCAGCATGCGTGGCCAGTAGAAGCCTCGCAATCGGGCCATCGTAGCCTCGGTCGCCAACTGTCCAGTGCTGGGTGTGTCGTGGTTCTGTCGAATTAGTTCATCGTAGATGCCGGGCAGCCGAGGTACACAAAGACATGGTTGAGTGTCCAGTGTATAGTACAGTAGGTCATCAGCCATTTTGTACCATAGTATCTTTGTCACCAGCGTTTTATCTATCGGTTTGTCTGGATTCGTAAGGGTGTGATGTACCGCTTTGAAGTGGCTATCCTCAGTATAGCTGTCGTGAATCTTCTGGAGTAACTCCTCGTCGGTGCCTAACATGATAATCGAGTTTACAGTCAGTCACTGGTGTCTTGACAAGCCGTCGGCAAGTTGATTTTCTTTGCCAGGCTTGTATCGGATGTCTAAGTTGTAACCCTTTATCATGTTTAACGAGCGCAGCTGTACTTGTGACAGTTTCTTCTGAGTGGTCAGGTATCACAGCAGGTTATGATCAGTTTCGACTATGACGAGTCTCGGGCCACCAACAAAATGGTGCCACTGTGCCAGTGCTTCCACGATTGCTAACAGTTCCTTGTTTTGTACTTTGTAGTTGCGCTGCGCGGTGTTCAACTGCTTCGACATGTACTCAACCTGGTGTCTACTGTCCATGTGCTCCTGTTCTAAGACAGCACCAACTTTGTAATTGCTAGCATCTGTCACCAAGTAGGTTTGTAAGCCTTCTACAAATGGCTTCAGTATCAGGGCAGGGCACAGGAGTCTTTTGAGTGCTTGCATCGCGTTTTCACAGTCAGCGTTCCAGGCAAAATCAGTATCTTTCGACGTCAGGGCATTCAGTGGTGTGGCCATCACGGAGAAGTTTGGCACAAATCTGCAGTAGTATCCGAATGTTCCGAGTAATTGTCGCACCTGTTTGACATTCTTCGGTGTTGGCCACGAGCGAATAGCCTCTACCTTCCTTGGATCCACATGTATACCATTAGCGTTGACTAAGTGGCCCAAGTACTCTACTTTGTGCTGGAACAATTTAGTCTTCGTCCTGCTTGCATATAAGGAGTTTGCTCATAACACTTCAAACACCTGTCTTAAGTGGTCCTCGTGTTTGGTAGCTGTCTTAGAGCATACCAAGAGATTGTCGAGATATACACAGACAAAGTCCATGTCCTTAAATACAGCATTCATCAGGCGGCAGAAAGCCAAAGGCAATATCTTACAGCCTTGTGGCAGTGTGCGCCAAGCGAACATGCCCAGTAGGCATCTGAAAGCTGTCAAGTGTTCTGAGTTTGGGTGGATATGCATCTGCAGGTATCCTGATACTATATCGAAAGCCGAGAAGTACTTGCACTCACGGCAACAGTTCAAGAGTATGTCAATATGTGGCAACAGTCACGAATAGTCTTTTATAGCATTATTTAGCTGCCGCATGTCAAGTAATAAATGATATCCACTGAGTTTCTTTGGTACCGCAAATGCTGGAGACGCGAAAGCTGTGTCACATTCATAGATCTGGCCTCATTTAAGTAGTTCATTTAGTATGCCCCAAAGCGCGTCCTGTTCTGCCACAGACATTCTGTATATCACTCGGTTCTGCAGCTTGGCATCAGGTCTAAGCTCCAGCATTGGATCCTGTGGGCATTGGGGCGGGAGCTCCTCTGGCAGCTTGTGTCTGAGTCTGTCTGCATACTCGCAATGCAGTTTAGCAGCCACAGGATGTTCTGTCACTGAGCAAGTTTCGTTTGCTTGCACTTCTACAATCTCGTCTATCGTCGGCATATAGCTAAGTTCAGTGATTGTTAATTGGTTATACCTCAAACAATCCTGGTTGGCCTTCAGGCCAAACCTCCATAGGAGGTGTCCCTATGGTCTAAGCCCTTTTGAGCCGCACTTATATTATTAGAATAAAAATGAAAAATTTATTGGCAAAACCCCCAGAATCCATTTGTCCTTTTCAAAGCCATGCAAACTGCAGTATTTTCCAATCGGTACCTTTTTTATTACTCTTATATTTTAAAACAACAATGAGCGATGAACTTACCAACAAACTCAGAGAACTACTCCTCCAAGCTGTGACCAAGATCACAGGCTCTGCTCCAACAGTGCCTCCGACAGTATATTGAGTGGAAGCTGGCAAACCAGCCCCCATACCATTCACTGAACACCCCAGTGAGCTGGTCGGCAACAAACTCGCTAACCCCAGTGAACAAGATGAAACCGGGCAACTGGAACACTACCGCAACCTCGACGAAGAAACCTACAACTTCATCTAAGATGCCTATAACTCCACACCAGCCGACCTCTATTGTCTCAGAAGAGGCACACCACTCTATGAGCACCAGCATCTCAAAATTATCGAAACTCGCAAGCAATTTCTCGACGACCTTGCCAACAAACAAATCAATGCAAGTTGCCTCACTACCTTCCCGGCACGCACCATTGACCGCGTCAACCATGCAGCAAACCAGGCCATCCATGCCTTTCTACAAATCATGGAAAGCACAGATCGCGATGCTGCAGTCGAAAATGCAGGCCGCGTGGTCACTACAATCGTCGCCACCAACAGGCATATCCAAAACGACTGGCTTCAAGCCATGGGAGAGATCGCTCACCTCGCTCCCCATGACATGCGCATCCTTGTGCCAACAAACGAAAACAGAAATGTCACATTAATCGCAGGATTTACCGCGCACTGGAACGAAACCAAAAAGGATCATGAGCGCCCAAACAGGAATGGCCGTGGCCAATCAGGCAGCCACAGGAATTATGGTGGATTCCATGGGAATTTCAACAGAGGCCACGGAAATTACTACAGGGGGGATATGGCGGGGTGGGGGGGGGGGGAGTACAACAAACAGTACCGCCCCAACAACCAGCAATGGCGAAACAACAGCAGCCTCAACAACAACAACAACAACAACAACAACAACAATGCCAGCCCCGCAACAAGGCAACAGTGATACCCCTTCTGCCAGCAGCCAAAGTGGGGTGACGCCTGCAGATGAGGATTGCAGAATGGATGAGGATTTCAGACAACAGGTGGGTGCTAGAGACCATAGCCCAGGGTCTCAAGCTCCAATTTGTGTCGATTCCACGGCCGTGGAAGCCGATAAACTACAACCTGACAGTCGAGGAGATGACAGCAGTGGACGACCTGGTGGCAGAGCAGTTGCGCCAAAATGTCCTGTGTGTCGCACCAAAAGATCAAGAAAACTACATATGCGGTTTATTCGGAAAACAAGTAAAAGACAAAATTCGGCCACTATTAGACTGCCAGCCTCTAAACAAGTACATCCAAACAGAACACTTCAAGATGCTAGGAGTGCCAACGCTCCGCGAAATGATGCGTCTGAACATGTGGACAGTCAAGATAGACCTGAAGTCAGCCTATCTTGTGACACTGATACATCCCACCTATCATAAATACCTCTCATTCCAGCACCCCGGGGCAAACTTACCAGTACAGAGCCCTGCCATTTGGACTCGCATCCGCTCCTCGCGTGTTCTCAAAGCTAGTGCGCGCTGCCCTACAGCCTATGCATCAGCAGGGAATGCTCATGGTGGATTACATAGACGACATAATTCTATGTCACGACTCACCAATCACCTTGAAAAACAAGCCGCTCAATTGACAGCCCACCTGTCCAACCTGGGCTTTAAAATACACTCGACGAAAACAGATCTCATGTCCCGCCAGCCCCAGTCGTTCCTGGGGTTTGTGTTCAACATGTTGACAATGCGAATGTCCCTGTCGTCGAACAAGCTCACGTCGACGAGCAAAGCAATACAGCAATTACTGAAACAAGCTGCACCAACGCCTTGCCAACTAGCGTCAGTGATCGGCCGCCTCACATCCTTTCTTCCGGTTTACACAGGAGCACTGCTGAAGCTCCGGTACTTGCAAATGGCCTTAGCGACGACCCTGTCCAGCCCACACGACTGGGACAAGCCAATGAACCTAAGCGCGAAAGCATGCCAGGAACTGTCCGACTGGCTGCCAATGCTCCAACAAACTCAAACATCTGCGATAATTCCGATTCACGACCCGCCGGCACTGACCATTCAAACAGATGCCTTGAAAACAGGTTGGGGCATACCCGCACCCACTCTGAAGACTCACGGATTCTGGTCGCAAGCCGAGAGCCAGCAGTCTATCAACACACTAGAATTACGCACTGCCAAGTTTGCAGTGAGTCTCCTAGCTCCGAAATTTCCTCACAAGCACATCCACATACAAATGGACAACACAACAGCGATCAAGTATGTGAACAAGCAGGGTGGCACCGCAAGCAACCTGCTCCAGGCAGCAGCACTATGATTACATGCAACCGCAGCAACTCATGGGTGCCGCGTCACAGCATCACACCTTCCGGGAAAAAACAACGTGTCCGCCGATGCTCTCAGCTGCCTGACTACTCCGCCTTGGGAGTGGGCCATACCGAGCTGCACTTTCCAGCATGTCTGCCGCCGCCTGCCACCAGTAGACATCGATGCATTTGCAGCGAGAACCAACACTCTGCTGCCACACTTCTGGTCATGGCAAGACGACCCAGAAGCGGAAGCGATGGATGCGTTCCGTCAGCCAAGGTACCACAAACGCCTTCTAATCCATCAGCCGAGGAGACTCCTCCCGGTAGTGCTCTGCAAAATAGAAATCGAGAGGCCGATGGGCATACTGATCATGCCCAACTGGCCGAGCCAATGGTGGTGGCCACTCATTCACTGAGTGACACGTCGCAAACCAATTCCAATTTGAGTGCCACACTTGCAGTGGGCTCTGCTCGCATGGAGCTTATTATAAGTGCAAAAATATTACAGGAAGTACAAAGAGAGGCAGCGATAAGTTATGCAAAAACAACTTCAGAAGGAACAGGAAATAGCTACGATAAAGCTTGAGACAATTTTGCAAAAAGGTGTGCCAATAAAGGCATAGATTTAGTTTCAAGCAATGAGGCAGAGGTTGTTAATTATTTATTCACAATCAGATCACTCTCTGCTAGCTCTCTCAATATTATTGGGTCCGCGATCGCATCAGTATGGACCGCAACCTTTCCTCAGTCTACTCCTCTTAGTACTCGCCCACTTATTGTTGACGCCTTTAAATGCCAATATCGCACATGTCTTATGACACAACCAGCACTGGCAGCCTGGAATGACTCAACAGTTGTTAACATGCTTGATGAATGGGGCCCCTTGGACAACCTCACTCTTCTTAAACTTGCACAAAGACTGGCCATGCTCCTTGTGCTAGCTACCATTTGGCGCCCTACAAGTGATATAGGCACCCTTACTTTGGACAATGTTCGCGTCTCCTGTGACCACCGGGGCAACCCTTCTAGCATGACTTTGCACTTCCCATTTCCAAAGGAACGCACTCCAAAAACGCTCACGCTCCAGCGCAGAGGTGCTTCGCCTAACACATGTCCAATTCACAAGGCGGCCGCATATATAGAAAAAACGGCGCCGCTAAGAGACCTGTCAGTGACTGACCAGCCTTTCTTCCTCTCGTCGACCATGCATCGAGCGATTAAACCAACCACACTTGCCTCATGCATCAAATCAGTCCTCCGAGCAGCCGGCATTGACATGGCCACATATAAAGCTCACTCAGTTCGTTCGACGGCAGCCACCACAGCTGGCCTCAATGGTATCTCACTTGACGACATCAAGAGACATGCAAACTGGTTGCAAAATAGCACCACGTTTGAACCGTACTACTACAGATCTCCGGCTGAGCTTGCCAACGACTGCACGGCTGTAACGGACGCCATTTTCAGTGATCTGATAACTGACCATTGGGACACCTCCTACAGAGGTTTGGCCTGAAGGCCAACCGGGATTGTTTGAGGTATAACCAATTAACAATACGGGTTGGCCTTCAGACAACCTGTAGAAGGAGGTACCCACGCTTTCTTTCTTTCTTTCTTCTTTCATTTCACTCTCTTTCTTTCTCCATTTCTTACTTCTTCTCTTCTAACGGTTCCCCACCCTGTCGCAAAAATGGGTGTCGCACGCCTTCTCAAAGGACAAAGGGATTCAGGGGGTTTGCCAATAATTTTTCATTTTTATTCTGATAATGTAAGTGCGGCTCAAAAGGGCTTAGACCATAGGGACACCTCCTCCTATGGGTTGGCCTTCGGCCAACCCGTATTATGCAGAAAGAAATGAAACGTGCAAGCGCTTTACCTCACTTTCACTTCATTTTTTTTTAGTTTTTTGCTACTTTAGCCACTATTTTAATTATACAAATTCACTTGCTAGCTATTCTACAGGCAGCACACAGCAACTAAAGACTTGATACAGTGTATTTTGCATAGCTTACTGGCACTGTTCCAGTAAATGCATGCTTTGAATGCCTAGTGCCAATTAGCATATACAGTGGCAACAAAAAGTGTATCAATGTTTTTCACTTTTGACTTTGAAGAGTGATATCTCCATCAGTAGACAATGTATAACTATGATGCTATTATTTTATGAAAGCCCTATTGTGATAATACACGTTGCAAATAGAATCACGTGTTTAGCTTTACTCTATACAAAGTTATGGGCATTTGAAACTGACCTTAACATTGATACACATATTTTCCTGCTCATAAAAAATATTATTATTTGTTTCATTAATTTATATCACCTAGTCACTCTTTAATAAGCTTAACTAAATTAACTTATTTACTTAATTTGAATGTAATTTTACTTATTTTACTACTTTTTATATTATTATACCTGCCATAATAATGATTAGAAATATCAGTAAAAACAGCGCCTCCCAGCTTGTCAGGTGTGACAATAGCTACAGAACATTTGTTGAAAACCTTGTGAAAACATTGCTACAGTGCAGTTTATTGTTACTAGACTACATTCAGGGCATTTTATTGCAAAATCAGGCAATCACTCAGAGCTAATTCAATTAGACTGACTGGAGAGTAATCACTTTTAAATAGATAGAGGTGAAGATACAGCAGTATAAATTGTCAAATTGCTTACGTAAAAGCTTTGTATGTGTGTGGACCTTGGCATAATATTTTTTATGTATTATGGTAAGGAATAGAGTTCAAACCGTTGCCTAAAGAAACTGCATCTTTTTCAAAGTATGTAGAAAAATTTTTGTCTATGCAAATATCAACAATAAATGAGTTCTAGATAGCAAGAAATGTGTTTAATTGTTTTATAATATTAATATTAGTCTATCTAGTTTGTTTAAGCACTTTTACCACTAGTAAAAAGACGATGGGAAAGATCAACAGTGCCATGTTAGAAAAACAGTCAT
>JANBSE010000404.1:0-10776 GCA_027578475.1 Coemansia sp. RSA 2607
GAGTCATCAAGCAGCCCAAGGTCGTCGGGATCAAAGTCGCACGGGCAGCACGAAATAACCGAGTTGAGCGATGAAGAAAACGATCTCGGCGCGGATGGCGATGACTATGACGACGAAGATGTCGAAGAACGTCAGCGGCGACTGTTCCGACTAGCCGAGCGCCGGCGGCAGCAGAAAGAAAAGATGGTGCAGACTACAGTCTCGTCTGAAGAAATCGAGACTATGCGCAGCGGACTTTCAAGCGTCCGCGAATACACGTCGCCATCGGAGTTGCGCATCCTAAATGGGTCATATCCGGACGGCCTGCGCGGAAGCCTTTACGCCGTAGGACCCGGTCGCTTTGAGGTTGGGTACAATGTACAGCGCGAGCTGGAGCAGGCTACACGCATGTTCACCTTTGGTCACCTAATGGATGTGCCGCCGCTGCTGACAAAAGTGTCGTTTGACCCAAAGCAGCAAACGATCACGCATAGATCACGGCTAATTGCAAAGCAAATGTCCAGTCGGGTTCAGATGGAGCATGGCGTCAGCACAAAAGTGCCCGGCGCGCTGTACATGTCAGACACAAACCAGACGTTCTTGAACAAGTTTATTCCCAAGGCCTCGCACTATTCAACACCCGAGGGCGAATGCTGTGGGCAGGACATTCAGCTTTTTATGCCGCTGCAGGGCTCGAGCCAGAACATTGTGTGCACCAACCACGTGGGTGCTTTGCAGAACATTGATCCGGTCGATTTGCGTCCACGCGCAATTGTCGAGCTTAAAGACGTCAATCCCGAGTTCAAGGGACTACTCAGCTGCCCGCACATGCAGTATGATTCCGATACCCGCGAACACTTTACCGTGCTGCAGGATGTCGGATTCCGCTCAACTACGTACACTGTAGTAGCTATCAGCGAGTCGCAGCCTGAGGGATACACTGTTGCAAGTTTCAATGCCCAAGCATCGGTGCTCCACAGCTTTGCCATTACACAAGACTATATTATTGTGCCAGTGTACCCGTATGCTGCACCGATCGGCGGCGTTTCTTATCGGTGGGGCGACTCACTTCTCGAAACATTGAAGTTTGATCATGCGCAGCCAGCTCATTTCTTTGTGATTAGCCGTGAGTACCGCCGGGTCCAGTGCGTTTACCAGGCACCTGCATTCTTTGCCATGCACCAGATTAACGCGGTGCAAGAGTCAGCAACCGATTCGATCAGCATCGATCTGATAGCCTACGAGGACGACGCCGTTCTGCGTCGTCTAATGATCAAGGATTTACGGAGACCCAGCGTTGACTTTTCAATCCCGTCGGGCTACGCCCGTCGCTACCAGCTGAGCGGTGTGACGATGGAAGCAACAAAGTATATCGAGACAAAGGGCCGTTCATCACTGTTTCCCTGGGCACATACGCTACTTTTGCGTACCGAGTCAATTGAGCTGGCAAAGATCAACCCGATGGTTAGCACGAAGCCGTACACCTACATGTACGGCCTGAGTCATGTTGAGCGGCTGCAGGGGCTACCCGTGCATGTGGCAAGCACAACCATGTACAACTGCATTGTCAAGCTCGACACTAACGACGGAGCCACAAAGCCGCTTGTGTGGTCGCGCAAGCACTGCTATCCATCTGAGCCTGTGTTTGTACCGAATAGCGACAAGGAGGACGACGGGTTTGTCATTTCGATTTTCTTTGACAGTATGCGCATCACAAGCTGCATCGTGGTTTTGGATGCCAAGACGTTTAAGGAGCTGATGATTGCACAGCTTCCGTCAGCTGTGCCGCTATCCTTTGGCCATTCAAAGTTTGCAATCTAGTGACACATATTCTTAAAGAATATAACATGAAACCTCTAGCTAAAGAGTTGAATGTAAAGTTTGTTAAAGTTATACATATTTTTTTAAAGAGGTACATGCTTATTTTAGCTTCTTTGTCTCAGATGATGCCTGATCAACCGAACGTGCATTCGGTGGTGGTTGCCGGGTCATTTCACGTTTCAGGCGCTCGGTTTCGTTAAAGTCAGCGCGTCCGAGTGGAATAACGAAGCAGCGAATTGCGACAAACAGCAAGCCGATGAGATATCCAAGGAATGCGCCGCCGACAATCGGAATCGGCCATCTCTGCCAGGGACGACCCCAGTCCATCGGAACAAAGTAAGCACCGGCCCAGCATGTGACCATGGTGCACCAGAAGAAGCCTGCTGCCCACTTCTCAGGAAGAGTCTTTGGCTGCAGCGACAGAAGCGCCTTGCGCCAAGAGCCAATATCCGCCTTTAGTGTTAGAATCGCCGGAGTGACGGCCAAGAAGGACACATTGACCGCTGCCATATATGTCTCACCATGCTGAGAAAAGATTGGTGCACCAAAAAGTACAAATACAATGGAAAGAACAAGAGCAGAGACCAGAGTTGCCACACCCATTTTGAGCACAGCTGCGGAGCGCGATCCGAGCGTCTGCGTGCGTCGCCGCTGGTTATCAGACACCTTGAAGCAGTAGATGTCGGCAAACGTTAGAATCGCATAGTATCCAAAAAGTACCGTTGCAGATACGCTGAGGTATTTGACCGGACTCTCGTACAAGTTCAGCCCCCTGCGTGGAGATACAAGAGCCATTGCGCTGAACATACCGCCAAGCATCAGCTCGATGCCGTTTGGCTCGACAGGGTACATCTTGCTATCATACTCGCTGGACCCAACAGTAAGGGTTTCTGTAGAGGACGGCTTTTTCGGCGGCATTTCAGTTGGATATAGGAGAATATGAGAGTTAATTAATAAGAAATAGAGTAGAAAAGCGAGAAAGCGTGAGAAGAGCGCACACTGCCCTCGATTGTTGATGTAAAGCTTGTGGTACCTTGGATCGGTAATTCCAAGAAAATTACCAACTTTCAAAATTTCCAAATTAAGCATGTTTCGCGGCATGGCGACTGGCGATTGGCTATTAGGTATTTCAACATTTATGTTTAGAGCACCTTGTTGCTGAGTTTGTCAAAACTTAAGGAGCCAAGACTCGAAACCTGGCTTTCTTTGTTTTTGGCTTTACCTTGTGTAATAGAGTCTACATTTCTAGCTGTTCTACTTTAGGCGTCATCCGGACTCCTTACGCATTTTAGTCAACACTTGAGGCACACTTTTAAACAGTGAAGCGAGAACTTTTTACGTAACAAGAACTAGTAAGCGATGGACTTTGAAGCAATTGAGGACCAAGATGGAATCCGCTGCTCGTGGAATGTGCTCCCTAACACGCGTATCGAGGCAACCCGCTGCGTCGTGCCTGTGTCAGCGCTGTATACGGTTCTCAAGGACCGTCCGAACGTTCCGCCCGTGATGTACGAGCCCGTGACGTGCAAGGCGCCCTGCCGTGCCGTACTCAACCCGTACTGCCAGATTGACGTACGTGGCAAGCTCTGGATCTGCCCCTTCTGTCTGCAGCGCAACCAGTTCCCGCCGCACTACAGAGATATTGCTGCTCACAACCTGCCTCCCGAGCTGCATCAGCAGTATACGACTATCGAGTATACGATGGCGCGCCAATCGCCTGTGCCTCCCGTGTTCATGTTTGTCGTGGATACATGCCTTGAGGAAGACGAGCTCAAGGCTCTTAAGGACAGTCTTATCCTGGCGCTGTCGCTTCTTCCGCCGAACGCCCTTGTGGGTCTGATTACCTACGGAACGATGGTGCAGCTGCACGAGCTTGGCTATCAGGACTGTGCCAAGTCGTATGTGTTCCGCGGTTCGAAGGACTACAATGTCAAGCAAATTCAGGAAATGCTTGGTATTGGATCCGGCGTGCGCAACCAGCCTGGAGCAGCTCAGCAGCAACAACAGCAGCACATTGCTCAACAAACCTACGGTGCCGATCGCTTTGTCCAGCCCGTCGAGCAGTGCGAGTTTACGCTGACTAGCATCCTTGAACAGCTTCAGCGCGACCCCTGGCCTGTTGCAAACGACCGCCGTCCGCTGCGCAGCTCTGGTGCTGCTATGGCTGTGGCCGTGGGTGTTCTTGAGACGGCATTCCCTAATGCCGGTGGCCGTGTGATGCTGTTCTGTGGCGGTCCGGCTACACAGGGTCCAGGCATGGTTGTCGGTCCCGAGCTCAAGGAGCCGATGCGCAGTCACCACGACATTGAGAAGGAGTCCGACCGTCACTACCGCAAGGCTGTCAAGTTCTACGAGGGTCTTGCCAAGCGCGCTGCTGGAGCCGGACATGCTGTCGACATTTTCTCGGGCTGTCTGGATCAGGTCGGCCTTGCTGAGATGAAGTCTCTGGTTAACTGGACTGGTGGCCACATGGTTCTGACTGATTCGTTTGTGACAGCAATCTTCAAGCAGTCGTTCCAGCGTGTTTTCGAGAAGGACGAGCAGGACCAGCTAATGATGGGCTTCAACGCGATGCTCGAGGTGCAGACCACAAAGGAACTCAAGGTGTGCGGTCTTATTGGTCCTGGTATTTCTGCTGCCAAAAAGACGCCTATTGTCTCGGATACCGAGATTGGCGTCGGCGGAACGTCTGCATGGCGTCTTGCTGCTGTTAACCCGCGCACCACCGTCGGTATGTACTTTGAAGTTGCTAATCAGCAGAGCCAGGCACTGCAGCCAGGTAGCCATGCGCTGGTGCAGTTTGTGACAACGTACCAGCACGCAAGCGGTCAGTACCGCATGCGTGTGACGACCATTGCGCGCAACTGGGCCGAGGGTTCTTCCCCCGAGATTGCCGCGTCTTTCGACCAGGAGGCTGCAGCCACGCTTATGTCGCGTGTTGCTGTTTTCAAGTCGGGGGTCGACGAAACAGCTGATGTGCTGCGCTGGCTCGACCGCATGCTGATCCGACTGTGCCAAAAGTTTGGCGACTACCGTCGCGACGACCAGGCGAGTTTCAGACTCGGGCCCAACTTTTCAATCTACCCGCAATTTATGTACCACCTGCGGCGCTCCCAGTTCCTTCAGGTGTTTAACAGCTCGCCTGACGAAACTGCTTACTATCGTCACTGCCTCTTCCGCGAAGACACCAACAATTCGCTGACCATGATTCAGCCGTCGCTGTCGTCGTATGGTCTCGAGGGTGCACCGGCACCAGTGGTGCTCGACTCAGCCTCTATGAAGCCCGATGTCATTCTCCTGCTTGACACGTTCTTCCACATTCTGATTTGGCATGGTGAGACGATTGCCCAGTGGCGCAAGGCCGGTTACCATGAGCAGCCTGAGTACGAAAATCTGCGTCTTCTGCTTGAGGCTCCCGTCGAGGAGGCACAGAACCTACTTGTCGAGCGCATGCCTGTACCTCGCTACATTGTGTGCGACCAAAACGGCTCGCAGGCACGCTTCCTTGTTAGCAAGCTCAACCCGTCGACCTCGTACAACAGCGCAAACCAGTATGGCGGCGGCGAGGCTGTGCTCACTGACGATGTCAACTTCCACTCGTTCCTGGCTGCGCTCAGCGGACTGGCCGTCAAGGGCGCTTCCTAAACCAAACAAGTCAATAGTCGATTTTTATTAACTAAAGTTTCTCGTTTGCAATGTTACGTGCCAACTCAATCAGAAGACGGGTCGGGCGACCCGACATGCCGCGGAAGTGATGACCGGCGGATGTGGTGGCCTCCATCGGGCCAGCGATGTCCAGATGTGCCCACCTCGGCAGCGTCTCATCGTTGTTTTGGCCACGCGGAACAGCCTTGTCCTTGATTTTGTTTGCAGCAACTGAGTCGCGCACGAAATGGCGCAGGAACGCTGCTGCAGTGCACGCACCGGCTTCAGATTTGTTCCCAATGTTGGACAGATCGGCCACCGGCGACTTGAGCATCGCGTCCCACGCATCATGGAGCGGCATGCGCCATACGGGCTCGTCTGAGTTTTCAGAGGCTTTCTCAATGCGCGACCAGAGTGCAGGGCTGGGTGTAAAAACTCCGGTATAGAGCTCGCCCAAAGCCACAACCATGGCACCGGTAAGAGTGGCCACATTGATGATCGCCTTTGGCTGGTGCGTTTCGACCGTGTAGTGCAGGGCGTCTCCAAGCACAATCCTACCCTCGGCATCGGTGTTCATTACCTCAACAGTTAGACCAGCGCGAGACGTGTAGATATCAGAAACCTTGGTCGCCCTTCCGCTGATCATGTTCTCACACAGGGGCACGGTGGCGACGACGTTGATGGGCATCCTGAGCTTGGCAATCGCGCGCATTGCGGCAACCACAGTCGCACCGCCGCCCATATCACCTTTCATAAGGTCCATGTGCTTGCCGGGCTTTAGGCTGTATCCTCCGGTGTCGAATGTAATACCCTTGCCCACCATTGCCAGAGAGACTTCGCTACTGGCCTGATTGCCACGGTAGATGATCTCTACAAACTGTAGAGGCTCCTCGGATCCTCGAGATACTGCGAGTAACCCGCCCATGCGCTGCTCTTCGGCCCACTTACCGTCATAGCTGTTGACCTGGACGCCATCGAGCTTCTCGAGCTCGCTATTGACGTTCTGGGCAAAAATGGTCGGCGTCATGTGGTTCGCAGGCGTGTTCATCAGATCGCGTGCCCAGTTCTGTGCCTCGGCATACACCTCGCCTGCGGTCCATTCGGCAGCAAGCTCCTTCTTTTGCTCAGCAGCCATAAACTTAATTTGTGGTTGATTTGGTTTGTCGTCAGCCTTGGCAGTGTTCTTGAACTTGTCAAAGCTGTACAATGCCAGAGTAGCTCCCTCGGAAGCTGAGCGTGCACAGGGCATTGGACCAATAGTGACGCTGTCAACCTTGTTGGCACACAAACGCTTGACGCCGCTGGCAACAGCCATGCGAACTACTTCGGTCTGTCCTTCTGCTGCCGATTCGGATCCAAGACCAACAACAGCGATCTGTTTCTTCAGGTCATCGCTGAGCATTAGATGCACGGTTCCACTCTCGCCTTTGTGTCCAAGCGCGCTGGCATGATCGAGGATGTACTGTTGCTGCGCCTGAGATAGGTTGGCCTGGTCTACACCGCAGAGCTTGTTAGACGAGTACAAGCCTAGAACGAGACCCTCCCTCGCATGAGTCGAGGGAGTCTCTGAGGTCGCAAACATGCGTACTGCCGAGAGTGGGGATCTGGTGGCCGCCAGAGCCGCCGAGCGCGAAACTTTTGCTAGTGAAACATTCATATTTGCCAAGAGTACACCTATTAACAAATGATATATCGAGGGACAAGAGAGAGAAGTACACCCGGAAAGTGACCGTCAGCATTAACCTAATCCATATCTATGAAAAGCCGAGATCCGAGATTAAAAATAGTGGGCCAAATCGCGCAATGACGATTACCCCAATTAGCTCTAGTGGCTTTGTAGCGGTAGACTAGGCTGGAGCATGTGGCTTTTGCTGTTTATATACGATTCACCATCCATCCCCTCCCTTCCCTTTATTCGGTCTGAAATTAAAACAATGAGACCGAGAAAGGCTGGCCTAGCCAGGACCCAATCCCGTTTTTCCCTCTATTCCTCCGGCCTTATCGCCGCTGCTTTGTGTGGTGCCAATATTTTGTATGTTTTTGTTGTGAATGCATCATTTAAAGACATTAAAGTGCTGCCTTGCCTCATTTTTTAGCTGCCCAGTCCTATTGAAACAATAAACGTAATGGAAATCATCAATGGCTGTAGTTAAATGCCTCCCCTTTTCCTTTTGTCTCTCCCTCCTGTTTATTTGAACGGATATGTGTTTTTGCTCTAACTGAATGCCTGAAAATGAAGCGCACTGGCATGAGCACAAATGCAAACAGTATATAAAGATTCTTTGAGTTCCTCAAGCTTGAAACACGCGCTCCTTTTATTCAACATAAAGCCTGCATATGGCGCACCACGAGTTGCACACACCTCACACCACAGCATTTGTATCCCTTTCTCCCTTTTGCTAATATTTTTATAGTTTACATTTTTCTTTAACTTTTGTCCTATTTTGCTGCGCTTTACTTTTATCTACACACACAAATATATACAATAATGATTTCCGCAATTAAATCTGTATCATCATTCAGTAGCGACCTGTCTGAGGATAGAATAACAGTAGGCAGCACCAGCAACACGCTGACAATGCCCGAGGACGACATATGCGCGCGACTTGATCGAGTCAACGGCTGGCGCTTAGACCGGCAATGCGCGGCAATGCCAAGTATGGCCTCACTGCGAAAAGCCAATAGCAGTATTAGCAGTAGTAATAATAGAGCAGCTGGCGGTGCTGGCGGTGGTATGCTGGAACTTAGCGATATTCTGCATCAGGCAAGCAAGATGCAGGCACAAAGGCTAAGCAACCAGGATTACACGCCACGGAAACAACAGTGGCCACCTAGTCCGGCCAAGGATGAGGAAACACTAGCCCCTGCGCCGCAGACTAGAGAGGCTTTTCTAGCTGGAATTGCTCGGAACCTCGTTCATCTGAGAAGCGAGCACCAGGAGTCATGCGACGAAGACGTTCACCCACGCGACCGGATGCGGAGATTTGTTTTTGCGTCAATCGATATGCTGCACCGGCAAAGCTCACCCTCAATAAAGAGCGCTCAACTATCCCCTGGTCCCGAGGCTAGACACGAATTGAAGAATTAGCAATCCAATCTGTTGTCAAAAACATCTTGTGTGCGTACTTGCCATAAAGTACTTTAAATTGTCAACGTTGATAGAAGCGTTTCGCTTTTTTTGTCTTGTCTTGCGTATTTAGAAAAAAAAGTCTGTCTACTTAAAACATGTGGTTTCTTTCTGTTTGCGCAATGGGTCTGACCGCTGCTATTTGGGGATTTCTGCGTCCAGTCCCTTCGGTTAAAGGACGCAGGGTCGTGATTGTTGGTGCGTCATCAGGAATCGGTCGCAGTCTTGCTCTCGAGTATGCGCGTCACGGCGCCGAGCTCCTTCTTTGTGCAAGACGCCAGGAAATGCTCAAAGAGGTGGCTAATGCATGCACAGCTATATCGGGCAAAGAAACGCTGGTCGTAGTGGGCGACATCACCGACCGCGATACACAGATCGCCCTTCGTGATAAAGCTGAGTCGGAGCTTGAATCTGTAGATTTCCTGGTTATCAATGCCGGCATAATATCGGTGCGACCAATTGCTGATCTCTGGTTGAATGACGCAAACCGTCAAACGGCCGATTCAGTTGACAAGATGCTCAGCCGAGTCATGGATGTTAACGTAAGCGCCCCGGCCATTGTCGCGGGGCTTTTTCTGCCGCTTTTGGCCAAGAGCCGCGCATGTGTTGTTGTTGTCGCTTCGGTCGCATCGCTTGTCTCTGCACCAACACGGTCTCTTTATTCGGCCTCAAAGCATGCTGTCGAAGGCTATTTTGCGACATTCCGCATGGAAGTAAAGCATCTGGGCATAGATGTCACCATGGTCTATCCGGGCACGGTCGACACTGAGCTGCGACTCTCCGCTGTCGATGCGGTTCCAGGCATGTCTATGGCTGGATCTAAATCCGGAAAACAGTCTCCAGACAATTGTGCGAAGCACATATTGCGGGCAGCGGCCCTCCGGAAGCGCTCATTAGTCACACCATGGCCGTACTGGGTTGCCGTTGTTGTCCACAGATTTGCGCCCGAGTTTATCGAGCGACTTGCAATGAAAAAGTACAATCTTTAATTGGCCGACGCTTGTTTGCTCTTGCTAAATGGAGATTTGTCGACATAACACTTTTTTTTTACTTACCTCTGTGACCTTTATTTTACGGTTTTGACCATTTTGTGCAATTGTTTTATCTACGGACTGTCAAATCCATTACTTGGGATGCTCATTTGAAAGGGTACATCGGGGGAGCTGTCCAAAAATAGGGGGACGATGCTACTTTGTCCGTCGACCAATAATGGTAGCAGCGACAACAACAACGAAAAAAGGGAAAAAGGAGGCGCTTGCTTATTGACAGGAACATTTTTTTTCTGCCTTCAATGTCACTTCAATCCCTCTCTCATTGATGTCTTGACACCTTTTTTGCACTCTATCTACACCTACTCTATTTCATTTCCTGGTGCATTGCATAACTCGTCAGCTGAAATACAAAAGCACGGCAAACGCAGACAGGTTGCCGGTGTACATGTAAGGATAGATTCCGATATCACACCCACACACATACAGCTCCCTCTTTTCTTCCGTTTGTCCCTCTTCATCTGTTTTATTAAATCGCTATTAGACATATCTGTAGTATCCATATTCTACTCAACCAAAGACAACCGTCACATGCTTCCGTATACAGAATCCGTGTACTCGTTTGAGACGCGCTTTTCGACAGACTCGGCCGACTCGCGCGTATATCTTTTATCGGCCATTGCACCCGATGCCACCACTGTTAGGGGTACTTGCGATACCCGAAGCCATGCCGAGCTGGACAGCATCATGGCATATCAGCAGCGCACCCAGATGCACTCTCTGGTCAACCAGCGGGTGCAGCTGACATCGGCGCAAAAGCACAACATGCAGATGGCAGAGCTGGCCTCGGCTGTCGGACGCATGGGCGCCCTCAGGTTCAAGAACCAGGAATATGCAAACACCCCAGCCGTTGTCCGCGAACGGAGAGCAACCGACATTGAGGGGTTCTTTCAGAGGCTTGAGCGCCTGGATGTCGACAAATTACATCACCAACAGCGGTATTCTCCACCACCGCCTCCAGCCATGCCAGCTATGCCAGCAGCCGTTGCGCGTGTCTGAGCCTAGTTTGAGTTAGCATTCATATAGCAAGTATTTGTTTTCAGCATTGCAAATAAAACCAATTTTTAAGCTCAAAAACTGAAAATGTGTTGCAGAGAATATAGAAAAGTGTACGTGTTTAAACTAGAGCGCCTGCTGGTTGACGGCAGTTGCCAG
>JANBSE010000405.1:0-10774 GCA_027578475.1 Coemansia sp. RSA 2607
CTGCATGCAATCTAGGATTTAAAAAAAACTGGAGTAGGGACAGCACATAGCAACCTCGCCTAAGAAAGGTTACTATATATCGCCACTACGGTCGGATAACATCGCGGCTAGCTGTTTAACTACCCACTTTAGCCCATAGGACTAAAGAAATTAGCCAACGCCCACCGGAGCCAATCGATTATCAAAGCATTTAATCGATCGACAAACTGAACTAATTCAGCCCTGCCCCTGCAGGTGCTCCATTACCTATCTCCAGCTCAATTTACCTAGCAGCTCTAATCAACAAGCTCATCCCAGACCTAGTGGTCCGTAACTTCACTCCAACAGAGACATTTTGTAAAACGCGCTCTCCGTATTAATGAGGAACTCTCCCACTCGGTTGAGATGTGTGAATTTGGATAATAATCATATCAGGAATGTGATGTATGTTGTGCTTAATTACCTTGTATACGGTTTAATACTAAGTAACTCAATATCTGTGTATCATGTCGGCTTGCGTACCTTTTGCTGTAGTAAATTTATCAAAGAAAAAGCAAAGATGGAAAAACTAAAGAGAAAAATGGGTGGTGTGCGACGTATGCCTTTAAATACATCTAGGTTGCGCAGTTTTCGTCGTTGCCTGGTGTCTTGGAGTTGGGAGGAAACCTTGACGTCGTCTTTTTCCCTTCGTTGTTTTTTTGCGTTGCCCCGTTTTTGTGCTCTACACACTGCTTTTCCTTGGCTCCTGCAACTTACTCAATTGTCTCGTATCTCGCACTCCGCACCCCCACTTTACGCATGGCCAATGAAAAAGTCGTTGGTACAAACTACCTTCGGCTAAAAATAGACAACTTTTCTCACTTGCAAAAAAGACAGGTCACTGTGAGGAAATATGCGTGGCGTAAAATGTCGCTTAAAGGGAAAGTCATATGATGACCATGTCTCAAGCCGCAGCAGCCCAAATGATTACACATCTGAAAGATTTCAACGCATGTAGCAGCACATATGGCAAATGTCACATAGTGCAGTGTTGCACGTTGAATACTGGCAATTGGGAGGAGGTCTGTTTTATTTTTTGCAAAATTTGGAAATATGAGTGCCACATATCGCGCAAACCAGGGGAACCCAGCATCCAAGAAAATGGGTGGGGAATGGGCTTAGAGTCAGACTTGTGACATTTCCTAAAAACGGCTGATGTAACTTTTTTGCAGCGATCTTGTCGCCACATCAAAAAATGCTTTTGGCAACCCCGCATCCATGTGCGGTCATTGCTATTTGCTGTTTCTATTTGGACGTCCGGAAGAAAATATTGAAAGCTTTTCAGCATTGCAGGCTGTTAATGTGTGAAAATTCGGTTGCGTTCTAATTGCATATCGCTAATTGAGCAAATGTAAATTATCCTTGCAAACATATATTGTAGTTTTACTTTCTAACAAACATATTTACTATTGTTTTAACCAAATTCATATATGTATGCTGCTTAAAAAGAAAAACATTGTTTAAAACCAAGTCCTAAGATTCCCGGTTTGTGCTAATTAGCACCAGTCGACAAACATACGCAGCAACGTTATGCACAAATTTACAATTTGTAACAATCGTATGTAATGACTCAAGGCCGTAAGCGAGTATTTGGTATGAAATTACAATGAGCCACAATTGATTTGTTTGGCTCGGGTATGTTTTAACGACATCTTCCAGTTGCCTATTTTCCATTGACCCAACCGGCACTGTCGCAAATGTTGCATGGCAACGACCAAAAAGGGGACTACGGTGCTGAAAACTTGTGTTTGCGCAGCAAAGAGGTTGCTTTTTACCAAGGAATTTTTTAGAGCGCCCACTGCTGTCTTTGGAAAGCTGGATCTGTCGAGAAGCAGAGTTATAAAAGAGGCTTTAAGCAAGACATGTCTTTTGGTTCCTAAACCTTTCACTTTAAACCAGCATTTCAATATAGTCTTTAATACTATGAACTCCGATACTTCTGACATTAACACTCGGCTTGACGACATAGCAACTCGTCGTCAAAATATACAAGAACGCATTTCGGCTCTACAAAGTAGTTTATCTAGCACCATTGGCAAAAAACAATGTGAGGAGATTGAATATCTTAAAACAGTTGACAAATATCTCCGTCGTAGCGATTCTTTTCTAAAACACCAAAATTATCCTTCTCGTCGCCAACTGTTTAACTCCCCTCTAGCTAGTACATCTAGTTGCAAAGATACCTTGACCAGCAACAACGACTCGGATACCGACTCTGACGGTACTGATGATGGTATCTACTCTGATCCCAACCCCGACGTTTCGGATTATGACAGCCATTCAGTTTCCGATTTTAACACACTTGGCTCTGATACAAACTCTGATCTCGATGCTGACGATTACGTGGCTGACTCTGACAACCACAATATTGACTCTGACGACCACGATACTGACTCTGACGATCACGATACTGACTCTGACGACCACGATACGGACTCTGAAGACCACGATACTAACCCTGACGCAGACCCAGAAGCTTACAAATTCAATGCTACTGAAAATGAGGCTGGTAATTCCATTTCTTTTAACAGCGTCCGGTATGCTGCCAACGAACCCGAGGTGCGTTCTTCGTCAACTGAAATGGAGATACATTTGTGGGAGCCAGATGTGCTTGATTGCGGTACCGAGACTCTTAGAGGAGCACACTGTGGTAGGTTTGGAACTGCCAATTGCCAGTCGATTGTTGCCTACAGCCCCCATCATCTTTCGTCTTGGTCAAGCTTTGGCGAGTACACGCAGACCCATCTTACAGAGCTGCTTCCAAGATGTACTATAAAACGACTTGTGCCGTTGTCACCAAATGCTCTTGGGATTGTTGCTGATCTTGAGAATACAAGTGATGGCTGCAGAGACAGTGAGGTTCTTCTGTTCAACATAAACGCCGCGTTGAACGAGGAAGCAAGAGGGACGCCATTGTCACACAACTGGTCCAATCTTTCTTCCTGCAACAGAAAGATCTCAATTATAAAGGAAATGGACACTAGCGACGACTGCACTTTCTTTATTAGTGGCGAGAAAAACAACACCGATGTTGTAGTGCATTCTTTTATGCATGCGGATAACACTTTTAGAAATGCCAGGAGCAAACCACTCGACGCTCAGCTTAAAAATTGCGCTAGTGCGCTTGGATACGATAGCAAGTACAACAGAGCAATTGCTGGTACAACACTTGGGCAGTTGTCTGTTGTCGATGTCTTAACTGGCAAACACATCTGCGGAGGAAGGCTCTACGAAAGTGGCGATACATCAAAGGGTTTGAATATCAGCAGCCTTGCTATATGCCCTACCAGCCCGCACCTGATGCTGGCAACCTGCAGAGCTCTAACGGACCAAATCAAAATACTTGATCTACGTATGCCAATTAGCGCTGTGCTTACTTACGGAAAGTCCTTGGTAAGCGAGTATCCGGAAGAGATAGTTCCGGCCTGGAACCCATTTAACGGAGTAATAGTGGCACCGTTTAACCGACAGGACACGGGAGGTAGTGAAGACATGCTGACGATATTCGATACCAGATTCACTGGATTCCTGGAAAGTGCTTCTAAAGAACATAATCCACTCAACACCGGGACGTGGTCAATTTCTTTTGGCACGGAACAGGAAATCGGGTTCCCCACCATGGTGACAGCTGGCGATAACGGCACGCTGGGCGTGTTTAATTATATGGACCTTTAATAGGTAAAAGGATGAAGCGGTATGACAGTGTTCATGATTAAAATAAAATAAAAGTTTATAGATGACTTTAAATAGTAATTAAAAAATTTTGTCAACAAGTAAAGCACTTGTGCAGAAACATTAATACAACTGTCAAGCACGGTGTTCTTATAATTGCTAACTACCAATTTTAAAGTTTACGCGCTAATCATTTATTAGTGAATAATTAATCCATATAAGTGTTTAAATTGTTTAACTTTTGAATCTGTGTGACCACTGCAAGCAGGTAACGACATTCAAGGGTATGAACCTAGTTTACGAAGCTTATATCAAATGTGGCGGATACTGCGGCTGAATGGTAACGAAAAGTCTATGTAAGGATGACATACCCCCGTAACAGCGACGCTTAGGAAAATGCAGTGACATGATGACTGTGCGTAAATTGATGGCTATTGTATGCGTCTGTACGCATTTCTTTTTCTTACGAAAGCGTTGCCTTTTCTGTTTTTTTAACTGTATTTTATTTTGCATTGACCAATATTAAGAATTGAGAATGAGCACTGGCAATTCGACAACAGGAGCAGCGACTATAGCAGCAACGCAGTCGGCGGCAGCATCGACGGCGGTGTACGAGGGCCAGACGGACGTACGCGAGCACACTCAGGGCGTGGTGGGGTCGCTGGGGGCGCTGGCGCAGGAGATGTCTGGGGGCAGCGAGGTGCGCGAGATGATCGGGCGGGCGTCGCGGTCGATGGCGACGGCGGTGGACGTGTGCGTGCGTGACACGCAGCAGAGCGTGCAGGGGTCGCTGGCGACGGCTGCGCGGCTGGCGGCGCGCGTCGACGAGGCGAACGAGAAGTGGCGGACGCTGGCCAAGACGGTGGATATTGTCAAGGTGGCCAGTGGCGATCTGTGACTCGGTTATGCTCCGAGTCATAGCATACAGCGAATGCTAATCGGCCAGGATGATAAACGGAGACAGCGTCAGGTTTGTCTGCATATAAAAACAGCCTGTGTAATCTTCATGGCTTTACAAAGTTTTTCTTTATTTACCCTCTCATATTTTGAAATTTTAGTAAAAAGAGGAATGACCGACAGAGAAATTCTCATTCTGTACGGGTCGCAGACCGGGTACGCCGAGGACACGGCGCGACGGATCGGGCGTGAGGCGTGGCGTCGACACTTTACGTGCAGCGTGCAGGCGATGGACGCAGCGCCGCGGACGGCAGTATTCGAGCAGGCCTCGGCGGCGTGTCCAGTAGCGATCTTCGTGTGCTCGACGACGGGGCAGGGCGCAGCGCCGGACAACATGCGGCGGTTCTGGCGCATGCTTCTGCGCAAGGCGCTGGGCGGCGACGCGCTGCAGGGGCTGCACTACGCGGTGTTCGGGCTGGGCGACTCGGCATACGCGCAGTACAACTTTGCCGGCAAGCGGCTGTTCCGGCGGCTGGCGCAGCTGGGGGCGCAGCCGCTGGTGGCGCGTGGCGATGGAGACGACCAGCACTACTTGGGCGTCGACGGCGCGCTGGACGTGTGGCTGGAGACGCTGTGGACTGCGCTTGACCAGCGGTGGCCGAGTGGCAGGAGGCCGCGCGGCGCAGACGAACTGCCGCCGCCAGCGTATCCCGTGCAGATTGCGGCGCCCGGAGAGACGGCCGAGACGCCTGCGGCTGCTGATGGGCCGGGCGGCGGGTGGATGGACGCCTGCGTGACGGCCAACGAGCGGTTGACAGCGGAGACGCACTTCCAGGACGTGCGACGCTTGCGGCTCGAGCCCGTTGACGGTGCGCAGGCAGCGGATGGCTGGGAGCCTGGCGACTGGGCGGTGATGCGGCCGCAGAACGCTGCCGCCGAGGTTGACCGTTTCCTGGCAGCCACACGCTGGGCCGGCGACCTCGTTGTGCGCATTGATGGTGGCGCAGACATCGGCCTGCCACGCACCACCACGGTGCGCTGGCTGGCCACACACGTGCTCGACATCAGCGGCGTGCCGCGGCGGTCATTCTTCGAGTACCTCGCGCGGTTCGCCACGCACGAGTACGAGCGCAGCAGGCTGTCCGAGTTTGCGTCGGCAGAGGGGCAGGACGAGCTGCAGGCGTACTGCATGCGCGTGCGCCGCACGCTGTGCGAGGTGCTGGAGGACTTTCCGCAGTCGCAGGGTTGCGTGCCGCTGGAGCGCATGCTGGACGTGTTCCCGCGTTTAGCCACGCGTGCGTTCTCGATATCCTCTGACGCACCCGACGGCGCGGTTGAGCTGACGGTCGCCGTGGTGCACTACCGCACGCGCATGCAGCGTGCGCGCACAGGCGTGTGCACCTCGTGGCTGGCGGGGCTGGCATACGGCGCGTCTGTGCGTGTGCGCATTGAGCCGGGCACCATACGGCTGCCGGACGACCCACGTGGGCATGTGGTTATGGTCGGGCCCGGCACGGGCGTGGCGGCTTTTATGGCGTTCGCCCGGCGTCGTCGTCGGCAGTGGATCGACCGGGGTGCGGCAAACATAGGCGCCACGCATTTGTTCTTCGGCGCACGTATGCGGCTCGGTGACTTTCTCTACCACGACCTGCTGGCTGCTTGGGCGGCGGAAGGGTGGCTGACGCTGCACTGCGCGTTTTCACGCGACCAGGCGCCCGACATGGCGGGGCTTGCAGAACAGACCCTTGATGTGCGTGCGCCTGCTTATGTGCAGGACTGCATTACAGCTTGCGCGCACGACATCTGGCGGCTGCTTGAGGACGGCGCGTTCGTGTATGTGTCGGGGAACGCGAACCGCATGCCCGACGATGTGCGTGCGGCGTTTGCACGTGTAGTCGACACGTGCGCCGATGGACGCGTGGCCGGTGACGCGTACGTGCGCGAGATGGTGCGCGCCGGGCGGTACCAGGAAGAATGCTGGTACTAGAGATGAAATAGTATATTTATATAGACAACAATGCGGCCCTACTAATCAGTGCAGGATAAAGGGTTTGGTGCTACCAGTTGTTGTAGTCGTCGTAATCGTGCATGCGGGCCTCGTCGCGCATCAGCGTATCGTCGTCCATGTCGCTGAGCAAGTCACCGTCACCGTCGCTTTCGTCATCAGGGTACTCGTTCGCGTAATGATCCTCGGCATTAGAGTCCTCGTCAAGCTCATCGCCACGCTCGCTGCCGCTGCTATCGCCGGCAAAGTCAAACAAACCGTCCTCGTCGTCATCGCACACAACAGCGCCCCACGCAGCCAAGGACCCATGCGGGTGCGTCTGCCGCGTATGGTAGTAAAAGTCGTACACGTAGTCCGGCGGTTCCAGCGCCAGCGCTCCTTGCACCAGCGGCACCAGGGAGTCGACCGAGTGTTCGCCGCCGCAGTCCTCTTCGATCAGCTCGACGGCACGCACGCTGGCTGAGGCGGGTTTACTGGCAGACACGACGCAGGGGATGCCGTACGCCGAGGTACTAGGCTGCGCTGCCGCAGACGCCAGACGGAACCGCTGCACCGGCTGTGCCGCAGCTGGCTGCTGTAGCTCTGCGGGTACGCTAAGCGCCGGTGGATGCGCGGCTGTCTGTGTTGTGCGCTGCAGGAGATCGGCTTGCAGCGCCTGCACTGCGCGGGCGTCGGAGAGTTGGCCCGCTGTTAGTGTGCCGCCCAGCGCAAACACCTGCGGTGCGAGACGCCGTCGCCGCTGCTGCACGTGCAACGCCTCCAGCGGATCCTGCCCGCGCTTGCGCTTGACCCGCAGAATGGTCGTCTCCATGTAGAAATAAAAAAAAATAGAGTAGTAAATTATGAGGAGAGTTAATGAGAGAAAAAGAAGCTAAACGAAATAAATGTCAACACGTAAAAAGGTATTTTTCCTTTTCTGTTCCACCAATTTTTCCTTGCATTTCTCACTTTCACCTTCAAAAAACTTACAACATGGCGCCGCGCCCACGCTTGCTGCTTGTGCTGGTGCTGCTGGGCGCCCTGCGGGTGCTGTTTTGCCTGTCACCAGCGTACATGCACCCGGACGAGTTCTTCCAGGGCGTCGAAGTAACCGCATCGTCGATCCTGGGCATCGAGGGGCTGCGCACCTGGGAGTTCACCTCGCCGCAGCCCGTGCGGTCCCTCACAGCGATCCACATACTGTACGGCGCGCCCTTCGTGCTCGTGCGCCTGCTGCGCGACCACCTGGGCGTACCGCTGACGCCCCGGCGACTGTTCTTTGCCGGACGCTTGGGCGCGTGCTTGGGCACTTTTTTGGCCGACTGGAGCGTGTGGCGCGTGGTGCGGCGCGCCGGAGGGCGTGCGGGATGCTCCGCCGTGCTGCTGGCGTCGTCCGCGGCCGCCCTGGCGTTCTTCCCCCACGCGTTCGCCAACTGCGCCGCCGCCGCCCTGCTCGCCCTGTGCATCGACATGCTCGACTGCACGAGACACGCGAACCGCCTCATGCTGCACTGCGGCGTTTTGGGCGTCGTGCTGGCGCTCGGCACTTTCGCGCACGCCACGTTCCCGCTCTTCGCCCTGCCGCTTGCGCTCTGCGTGTTGCCTCTAGGCGTGCGTCCCACGGTGTACACGGCGCTCAGCGCACTGCTCACCTGCGTCTTGCTTATTTCGCTGGACTCGGCGTACTACGGTAACCTGGTGATAACGCCGTTGAACAATTTGCGGTACAACGCTGATGGTAGTAATCTGGCCCTGCATGGAGTACACGCGCGTGTCACGCATGTGCTCGTGTCTATGCCCCTGGTCGCAGGTCCCCTGTGGGTGCTGTTTCTGCGCGACTTGTGCACAGGGCGTGTACGGTGGGATGCCGCGACGGCGGTTGTGGCGGGTGTTGTGGCGTTGTCGATGGTTAGGCACCAGGAGCCGAGGTTTGTTTTGCCCACGCTGCCGGCGGTTGTTATAGCGACGTGGCGCAGCCACAGGCGTTTGTCGCGTGGGTTCTGGATTATATGGACCATGTGGGTCGTCGTGGTGGTCGCTGTGTTCGCAGGCGTTCATCAGGCAGGCGTCGTGCCAGCCACTCTGCGGATCGCCCGTGAATCAGTGCACTCCTCTGTGCGCTGCACTAGGCTGCCGCAATCTTCCGACCACCTGTGCGTGCCAGACATTGAGGGCGGCGCACACCGGGTGACCACGCATGTGTTTGCCTGGCAGACCTTTATGCCGCCCCGCCATCTGCTGGTCCAGCCACCGGACACCCAGGCACACGTGGTGGTACACGATCTCATTGGCGTTGGCGCAAGGGAAGCCGGCGAGGTTTTAAGAAGGATGCCTAGTGTTTCGTGTGCTTCGGTGCATGCTGGCAGGTTGATCGTGGATGGTGCGTTTGAGCGCACGTTGCTTTTGGTTCCAGCTTCTGCAGATATTGAGGAGATGGGTGTGTCACTCCAGAAGGTGGCTAGTGACATGCCGCATGTTAATTTTGATCATTTGTCTCAGGTGATCCAGCAGCCCATGAGTCGCGCTGCTTTGCTCACATATGTTGTGTGCCATCCATAAAGATAAAGCTCAATATAATTTTGCCATTCATTGTTTGATTTTCTATTCATAACCTCTGACTTGGCACATTCTAATGAAGGGTTACTTGTCACTTTATTTACCAGTAAAATAAAATAATTAGCCTTGCCTTGTCCAGAGGCCAGTGAAGAATGGTGATTTTTCTTATACAGGTCTCTCAGTATGTCATCCAATTTTTATTTAAAAGATATATTATTTTAATAATCATTACTTCTGTTTTGAAGTATTGCCTGACAACATTAATACCATGTAATAATACAGACTTAAAAATCATCAGGTAGGAGACTATTAATATTTGGTTTCTATGCTACTTTTATGTAATTAACATTGGCAAACTTCTTACCTTACAACTTGTTCTTAATCCTCAGAAAAAGCCAAAGGTCACATACTGCAAATTTAATTAAGTATGTTTATGTTTTTGTTGATGTTTTATAACTAGTTGTAGCTATATTGTTAATACTTTTTATTTTTAGCTTATTATTAGTGAGCCATTACATTATCCTGTTAAATTGAATTTTTAATGGATGTGATTTTGAATGTGTATTTTACCACTTGTTAACCAGTATTATAAAGTCTTTCTGTATGTACAGTGGCAGGAATAAGTGTATCAATGTTTTTAACATTTAACTTTAGAAATTAATATCTCAGCAAGTTGATCACATTAAACTAAATGTATATTTTTGTATGAAAGCCCTATTGTTGTAGTACATGTTGCAAATAAAATCATAGGTTTAGCTTAACTGACCAGAAATTTATGGACATTTGAAAATGATGTGAGCATTGATACACTTTACCTGCTACTCTAGAAAAAAATAATAACTGTTTCTCTAATTAAATTAAAACACAAATTTATTTAAACTAATACCAATTGATAACCCTACACTTTCTACATGTATCAGTTCTTATTTTATTGCACTATAACCCTTTCAACTAATCATGGTTCTAGTAGGAAAATGTAATAAAAATAGTATCATCTCGCATTACAACAGTGGTGTTAGCTGCAGAAAAATTGTTGCAAAACTTAACCTAAGTCTTGCTTCAGTGTAGTGTCTTGCTGTTAAATTGTTTAAAAAAAATTTTTTTGCAAATCTAGGCTAGCACCCAAAGCTAATTGTGATGGGTGGGTTAACTTGCAATGTTATTCTAATATAGAAAAAAGAAAACAGCTGCAAATAATTACAAAATGCTTAATATGAAGCTTCTAGTCTGTGTGGTTGTTGACATAATACTTAACATATATTATTTAAAATTATTGAGCCCAAACCGAAGGTTAAAGAAACTTTATCTTTTTCGACAAATGTTTGGGAACAATTGACTAAACAAATCTCAACAAGGACTGGACTCTAGTCAAGTAAAGACATATTTTGTGATTCGATATAACAAATATCAACCTATCTAAACTAGAAAGACCCTATTACAGTTGGAAAAATGATGCCTAGAAAGTTCAGCTGAGCCATAATAACAAAAAAGTCATGCATGTAGGTGAAAACATCAAACTTTGGAGTTGTGTCACAATTGGCAAAGTTAATCTAATTATTTAAAGGGCGTGTCTAAATGCCGGGAATTTTCTGCTATCTGCCGGGAATTCAAATGCAATCCATTGGCTGCTCAATCGCACGTGATTAA
>JANBSE010000406.1:0-10772 GCA_027578475.1 Coemansia sp. RSA 2607
AAATGCTATTCATGTATGTCGTGTCCGGCTGACACTCCGTCGAAATGTTACGTTCTTGCCTTTTTCTGCAGATAAACGTTTGCCGAACATCTTGTCTTGTCCCGACCATTGTCGTTTGCAACGAAACAAAGTACACACAACAGAAACGCGTTGCACGTGGCAACGTCTGCGTTTCAAAAAACGAGCAAGCTTCCACATACCTGATCTATATAAACTCCTCAAGAAAAATCGCCTCCAAAACCCAGAAAAAATTTATTACCATCCAACTATCGTTCTTCAACAAATATCTTATATTTCTTACTCAAGTTAAATCCACTATTGCGTGACAATGCAGCTTTACTTGACCACCATCATCTCTTCAGCACTAATTTTTGCTAACACCGTTGCAACCTCTTCTTACCGCGACATCGGTGCTGACAAGGACTCCACCATCGTCTACAACACGGACTTTTGTGGCGACACCCTTTGTGCCCAAATCAACCATGGCCAAGAACCCACCCTCACAGCCTCCTCCTCATCCACCTCCGCCTCGCGCATAATCCTGGGTTTTACGCTGCCACAAGGAATCAAGTCCTCACAGATCAAGCAGTGTCAGCTGCAGATGCAAAGACCCGTGCAGGACGCCGACGGCGCATATGTGCTCTCTGCGTCGGAGGTCAAGGGCTCGTGGGACGCTGACACCGTTAGCGGAGTGACTCCGCTTGTGCCTGGAAAGATTGTTGGTAGCGTGGATACTGTAGGTGGTGAGCGACCGGCGCCGATTGATGTGTCGCAGGCGTGCAAGGATGCAAAGAATGGGGCGTTTAGTTTGCTGGTCGACAGCAGTGGTCCAACTGTGATTTTCCCGTCGATGAAGACGGGCGCGGCGGCAATGTTGCGTATATACACGTCATGAGCCGGGTTAGAGTATAGTGTTATCCAGCTTGTAAAAACAACAAATAAGTTTGCTTTTCTGGCTTTAATATAACATGTTGTTGACACGCATTTGCGGACGACGATTTACTGGCGTTAGAAAAAATAGATACTTTATAGGAATCCTTCCTAGGAAAAAAAGAAAAAAGGAAACGGTTGATTTTTAATATTCTTAAATAATAGTTAAATCTTTATTTGTATTACTCATTATTATTGAACTGTCCCGCTTAAATAGTTGCGATTTTAACAATGTGTAGTAGTAATATAAATATTAAGTGTAACTAGTGTCTGAAAAATCTTGACTACACGTCAAAATGTTAATGGAAAAAAGCAAATAGATAATTGTTATCAATTTGTTGTTTCAGGCACACTGGTCAACTTTACTAAAGATTCAACAAAATAAAAACTTCAACCTGTGTGGTTTATATTGAATTATAGCTTCATTGATGTTTTTAAATAAATGTTACGTCCATTTGAAAAAATACATCTATTAAATTACTACTTTAATTAATTTTTAAGCGTTACTCATTCGCTGCAGTGCATCGTTTTTAGCCTTGAGCATGACATCTAACAAGTCATCGACAATTTTGTCAGCACAGATAGCCCGTCTCTCAAATGGATCGCTTATCTCAGGACCAATATCCCTGTCGTATGTCTCGGTGTCAACAGACGAGTTAACAGTCTGAAAATTCCTGATTAAGCGCATGTTGGTAGACACGCCACATCCGAAAAGCGACATTTTCGGATTGTCGAATATGTTCATCCTAAGCTCCATAGCCAAATTGACCAGATTTTCGTAGTCAGAATGCTTCATAAAGTAGTCTGTAACGCGCAAGTTAAACCTTCCCTCTAGCATTGCTGTTTCTTTAGAATCAACAGCTATATCAAATGGGCCATCCCACTTAATAATCGGTATTCTGTATGTTTCATACTTTTGCAATTTATCCCGCCCATCTCTGAACGTTTTGCGATGCTCAGTCGTAACGCCAAATGTGGCCATCCAACAGATCAGATATAGAAGGGATTCCCAGTCATCGAGTTGCGTGCATCGGACAGAGCTACTGCGCAGGTTGTTAATGCTCATAAACGGACCTGTTCCCGTCTGTACAGGACCGCTAGTTTCCTGATTGTTGGCATCTACCGCACAATCAAAATCAATCAGCATGCCCTTTATCGTGTTCTCTCCACGCGTAAACATGATGTTGTTAGGCGAGATATCGCGTTGCAAGATATTGCATTCTCTGAATATCCGAGTGTGCGCGTACATTGCGTCAGCTAAAACTACGATCATCTCGTCTACCGACTTGACATTATAAAGTCGCTCTGCAATGCCGTTGATTACAATGCGTTTATGCCGGCGATACTGCGTCTTGGCAAGTATTTCGGAGTCAATCATTTTAAATGCTGTCAGTGTGTCATCAGCGGTCGCTTCGGTAGTTAGGTCCCAGTTATTTGTGTTAACATAGCGGACTACATAACCCGCACAAAGTAGCGGGTACTTGCCTTCCATGTCCTTGTCGCCAGCAAACTTCTGGTTTATCGTCTTGAGAAAGCGTATCTCGTCGTTGACATCGTCTGCTGAGTCCCGCTCCGAGCATGACCACGCATCCTTAACAAACCGATCCAAGGTCATAGAGCGAATTTTGGTTTCAGTGTCTTCATTACAGTTCAACGGCATGGCTTTCGCATGGTAGCAAACCGTGTGCCGTCCGAACAGATTCTCCGTAATGCGGGTGGTAAACGGAGCATATATTCTCTCGTTGATGCCGTCGACAGCAAAAGAAACACATTGCGCAGCAGAGCGATAATCAATGGTACTGTCGTACCCGAGTATGCTACGCGGACAGAATGCCCAGCTTGCAAGCAACTTTACCAGCTTGCCGCGGTCATCTTTTGCGCCAAGATCAAGAAACGGCGACTCGAATATACAGTCATGACCGAATATGTAGACATGCACCTTGCTAGCGCACACAGTCATTCCCCACGCAAAGCGTCGCCAGGGCTGCTTTCCGTATATTTGCCGCGTGTACCTGCAGAGCTGCTCCAGTGCTTCGACCCTGACGCCGTCGTTGTTACCGCTACAGTCTGACTTTTTTGCTTCAACGATTAAAAGCATGTCGGAGTAGTCAAGCTTGCCATTTTTATCGCTCATTTGAAGGGTTTTCGAGTAGATTCCAATATCGATACGTGTTGAGTCATCCGAGTCATAAGGCTCAAAGTCGTGTTTTTCGCAGGCAACAATTTTACGTGGTTTTCTCGGCATTGCGTCTGAGCTGTTGGAGTGGTAGCTGGTGACTGTATCCGCGACAAACCGGAATATGCATTTGATTGCGTTGTACATCCCGTTTTCGCTTGTAATTTTCGCTAGTATCGGGTCGCCATCAGCTGTGATATCGGTACCGGTCAGAATGCGCACATCGCTGTAGTCGTCGTTTTCATACAGAGAGTCAGACTCTTGTGTTGAGTTGACAAAACCTTCAAATCGCTCCGCTACATGCGACAACACATTCTCAACGTATTCTTTCTGCCGCTCATCGTGAGGTAGAGCTGGTTGAAGCACTCCATCGACGCCCCTCTCTGTACAGTTTGTGGCATAGTGGATGGCCTCAGCCTTAACACGTTTCTCATACTCCATGTTTGATGAGGCAATGTTGTTCGTCGAATACCTGTTTGTCGTTCTTGATTCTCTAGACTGTGACTCTGCTTGGTTACTGTTGTGTGATAATTGCAGTGGTGGTGCTACATAGGTTGTACTCTTCAAATAGTGACTTGGTATACTGAATAAGTGTGACTGTTTGTGTTGGTGGTATTCAAACAAAATATACTAATCAAACGTATCTAAAGTTAGCTTACCTTTAGCATCGCTCTGTGCGATTTTTTGTTTCTTTGGCTTTTGAGCCAAGTGCTTCTGGTTTGTTGCTTTTTCGCCATCCGGTGTTGTATCTGCAGCCATATTCTCAAGCATTCTTTTTTGTCTTTGCGAGTCTGCTTTAGGGGTTGCCGGGAGTGAGGAAGACTGATGAATAGTCATTTTTGAATTGAAATAAATGTATGGAATGCAAGTAAGTATAAAATAATTGAACGACAAAAGAGTAGAGAAAATAATCCGCAGTCACTAAAAGCACTTTTGATTCTCATTTCATCGTAAACATTATCAGGTTTGCACTTCTGTAATCAAATCAGCCGTTTTACGTTTTAAATAAATAACGGAAATTAGACCCGTTGAGCTGGACCGTTACGTTTAACAAAAATCCACAGCTCATGAACAGTTAAATATTAAAGTTACACGTACATAAAACTAGTTTTTCATACTTACGGTTCAAACACGCAGGTACAGTACACCGTTTAGTTGCAGTATCGACCGGTTCCAAAAGATGGTATAATTCCTATGGTGGTGATTTGATGATATATTTGACAATTCTAATGAGTCTTCAAATGTAACCATAAATTTAACTTTTTTGTTGGAATATCGGAATAACACATAAAACTCGTTAAACAGATAGAAAATGCCTTCGAAAAAACAGAAGTATATTTTTAAGACAAAATTTTTTTGATGCGATAAAATTGTATATTTTTAAACACCTGCTGTATCAGAGCTAAAAATGTCTAAACAACTATAAAAGCACAAACATCCGCCTCAAATAGTACTTTCTAGTTTTTTCTTAACTTATTGATTAATGCAATAACAATATTATTAGTTTTTGGATATCCGAAGAGCCTTTGTCTCCTTAGCGTATCTATCCAGGACCTCTTGCAACGAAGCCATAAGCTCGCGTTCCTTATGCTTGCGGTTTGCAACAGAATCAATCTCGTTCATTTTGTCTAGTTTATCGGGCTTGCTCAGAGCGCCATGAAACTCAGGTCCAAGATTTGGATTTTCAAACAGTGCTGTGCGTAGATCATCCGTCAGATCTTGAAGCGTTTCAACATGAGCGTACCGCAAAAATATCTTAGTGAGCTGATAAAATAGAGGGGAAGAACTCATATCCTTGCGCTTCGAATCCACAATGTCATCCAGAAGACCTTCGCACCATTTTCTAATTTTCAGCCTACCATAAACTTCCTTGCTTGGTGCCAGATTCGCGTTAAATCCATATGTCCCAATCCAGCACAACATATACAGTACTGATTCCCAGTCGTCGAGCCCCGTGATCAACTCCACATTTGTTTCCAGGTTGTTGATGCTCATAAACGGCAGCGTACCCGACCGGTCCATATGTAGTCTGTAGTTTGATACCGAGCAATCGATTGCATGGTCAAAGTCGATAAGTAGACCGCAGACATCCTGACCATCATCTGTCTCGTAGAACAGCACGTTATTAGTCGAAATATCACGGTGTAGAATGTCGGCATCCCAGCGCATTCTACCGTGTACGCGCATAACGTCGGCCATGACCTTGATAAGCTTTAGCGGACAATTGAGATGCCGCAGTGGTGTTCCAACGGGCGTCGTCGCAATGCGCATATGAACGCGAAATGGAGCTAAATTAGAGCACCCGGATTTGTTGCTGATGTTTTCGCTACTCGAATCTCCCAATGGCACCGCAACATCGTTAAACAAATCACCGAGAACGCTGGCTGTTGTGTCATCAACCGCTTCGCTGCTATCAGATCGATTCAATCTAATGCGACCACCAGCTATAATAGTCGGATAGCAGCCTTTCACATCTTCAAACTTTCCAAGTCTTTCGCGAATCTTGTGAAGGTGCTTAGCCTCGTCGCGCATGTCATCGTCAGCGTTATGAGTCGACTCAACCCACGAGTCTTTAATGACGTACTTGCAGTTTTTACTGTCAGTATCTTCTACGCATGTAGGCTTATTGTCCGTCGCTAGAAAAGTGCGTGTGTGACGCCCGAAAAGATGATCTGCTGCTGCAATGGTGCATCGCGTGTAAAATAGCTTTGAAGCGACGGGTGTCTGCTCGCCGACAGTCTCGGGAAGAGCCGGCACTTTAATCTGCCAGCATCTTAGCTCAGGCAGCCGTATCATAGTCGGATCGTATCCGAGTCGATGCTCCTCACAGAATGACCAGTTGACAATAAGCTGGATAAACTTGGTGCGGCCGTCCATTTCAGTGAGCCTCATGTCCTTGGACCCAAGCAAGTGATCGTTGCCAAAACTATACACGCGAATCGCGTCTCTGCACATTGTCAGGCCCCAGCTAAAACGTCGATTCCATTGCGTAACGTATGTTTTACGCATATAAACCAGGAGACGAGCACAGGCTCCTTCGGCCGCTGCTCTACTGTCTGTTTTCTTGGCCACTAGTGCTGTAAACATAGTCTCAGAGCATGGATTCGTCGATTCCAATTTTAGTGACAGCTTGTCATCCCGATTTTCAGGCAAACACTCCGCAAAAACGTCAAAACAGTTGTCTTGTTCTGAATCCTCAACTTCACAATCATGCCTTTTGAATGCTTCGATAGTGCGTTTAGGATGTAGGGAATGTGGACCACGCGCATAGTTTGGCCCGCGGATACGCTTGGAGACAAACCGCATAAGCATGCCAAAGTAGTTGTACAGTTCCTTTTGACGATCGATTGTCGCACCTCCGCGTATCCAGCTAAAGAGTTCATTATTGGCATCAGTTATGTCTGGCGAGGCAAGAATTAATTCGAATTCCTCTGCAATTTCTTTTGCGGCCTTCTCTGCCCTTTCCCTTAACTGAGAGTCAACAGGAGCAGCAAGTTCGATGAGCCCATCAAAGTCAAGTTGGAGACGCTCCTTGACATAAAAATCTGCGTCTCTCTTATTCTGCTTTGCAAGAGCCCTTGTGCCAGTGCTCTTCGAAGCCATATGGCTGCTTTCTGTTGTACTGGTATCCATAGGTTTAGAAAATTTAAGCGATATGACTTGCCTTTTATCTTTGGACCTTGCATCTATAAATGCAAGTATGTCATGTGTATAGTTTAGTAAAAGCATTTGAAATTGGTGTAGCAATACAGAGTATCAATGTTCACGGATGAATAGCCTTTACGTATGTGAGTGTGTCAACCTACCCATTCCTTTTAAAAGTGGCTTCCTTACAGAGTAATTGAGGTATATCATACCCGAGTTTTCGGTATCAGTCTCGTTCTGAATTGTGCGCGGTGATATACTCCTCTCAGAAGCAACTACTGCATCAGTCATCATGATATTACGGCTTACTGAGGACGCAACCGGTCGTGAAGTAAGTTCAGAGTGCGAGTCAGTATGCTGCGCGTAAGAGGGCGCTTGGTGTCCATCTGTCGGATCCCTCTTTCTTTTTATCGCCTTTGTCTTTTGCCACTGTGACGGGTCAACGGTCATTTGATAAAATGTAAATAGAAAATGGAAATATGGTGAACTATAATAAATGCAAAACTGGTTTAAATAAGAGTAGACTAGAACCAAAAGCTTATTTCTTCATGCTGCGGATCCCATGTGTAAAGAATGGGCGTTTGTTGTTAACGAAAACGTGACGTCAATCAATCAGCTCAACCCAGTCTTGTTACTTTTAAAATTTAACAATAAACTAGATTACCGACAAACATTATTATTTCAATAATGAAGAGAAATAAGACTTAAAGTTTATATCTTTCCATATTTGTCATAATAGTATATACAATCAACAAAAACTGTACCTTTACTACTATTTTTTTTAAATGTTCTGACATTTACAGACTTGTTTTGGAAGGTATTTCCTCTGTTTTATAGACGCTACCAGGTGCATCAATGCTAGCCGAACAGATCTGTCAACGGTGAGCATGTGCGACCTCTCTTCAAAACAATTTTTAAAAAACATACATGCTATCCGTTGAGAAAATAAAAACAGGATCAAACTTAAGTTTTTCTCTTTTAATTAAACTTTTTTACGCTAATTAAAAACCACTAGTCTCAGTTTTTTTCAGCTACAAAACACGTTTGCCAATCAGAAAGGACAAAAAGTCAAGCGGAAACGAGCAACACTGCGCAGAAATTGGCAATAATCACGAGGCGGCAATTTTTTCTGTTTGTTGGGTGCACAGCCAGCCCTCTCCCATCATCACACCGTCCGTTATCTCTGTAACAGAGCCATTCCAGTTTCAATTATTTTTCTCTACTTTTTTTACATACACTTACTTATCAACAGCCATGTCCGATAACAAGCTGTACATCTCGTACAACCAGATCCATCAGCTGATCGACAATGCGGTCAAGACGTACAACTTGGATACCGATTTCCAGCCGGATCTGATAATCGCCATTGGCGGCGGCGGTTTCATCCCGGCGCGCATACTGCGGTCGTTCCTCAAAGCAAAGAGCGGCCACAATATTCCGATCCAGGCAATCGGTTTGTCGCTCTACGAGGAGCTGCCCAACGCCGGCCAAGACGGCGTGCCTGAGGTGCCCGGCGTGCAGGTAACCAAGACGCAGTGGCTGAACTTTGGCGGCAGCGACTCGCTCGTGTCGCTTTTGGGCCGGCGCATCCTTATCGTTGATGAGGTCGACGACAGCCGCAAGACGCTGGTGTACGCCGTGGCCGAGCTGCTCAAGGACATTGCGCAGCAGGAAAAAGAGCGGGGAATCGAGGAGGGAGCGTCTGGGACCGAGATTGGCGTGTTTGTGGTCTACAACAAGGAGAAGCCAAAGGCCGAGGAGCTGCCTGAGGCTGTTATGCAGAGGTACTTTGCGGCCGCTACCACGCCTGACCGTTGGCTGGCGTTCCCCTGGGACTGCACCACCGATATCAAGCAGCACACCGAGCTAGCCAAGCTGTCGTTTGGCACGGACATTTGATGCAATGCGGAGTTGCTCATGTAAGCTTTGATACAAATATACACTAAAAATGCGTTCTAGACTCCTCTCTCATTTTTATCTGGTAAACCCATCCACCTCAGAGCAGAACGAAGGGATACATTTTCTCCTTCTCTCACTTCATTTACACTTGAGTGGCAATACCAGCTTGCTCTATATTACTTGCCTGCCTGAACAATGGTTCACGTGTCATCTCAGCAGCAGTCCAGCCTGCATGCCGCCACTAACGTTCTCGATTGTCAGTTCATCTGCTTGGCGCGACTTCGCGAGCCGCTGGGTCTGGTCGGCGGGTACTGGAACATGGATGCCGACATCATCACGCGGGTGACCGCTGGGACGCTGGGCTCAGCCATCAAGGGGATCGACCGGATGTGCGCATTCTTTGAGGAGCTGCATGGGGTATCAGGGCTGCCAAGTGCGGTCAGCCGCGATATTGGTCTGTTTGTCGCACGTGCGCGGATCTGGATGCAGGTCAACCGGATCAGCTAATCAACAGATCTGATCTGGTCAGCAAACCTTTTATCAGGTGAAAAATTCTCCAGTGAATCTGGTTGGAACGCGCGTTCTGTGTTTCGTAATGGCAGGCGACGATGGACAAGAGGGGAAGAGGATATCTTCGCATCTTCTTTCTTCTCTCCTGTCAGTATTATCGCCGCCAAATAAATCCATTCTGTATTTTTCTCCTTTTTTTCCCTACTTTTTGCTTTCGCACTGTTTTTCTTTCTGTACCTTTTAGCACCAAGTTCTTTTTTATTGGAAACATTGTAAATCTGCCTTGTTTCTAATTTAAATCAGTTATTTCCTCATCTCTGCTATTGATTCTCAAGGTACGACATTCAAACCAAATCTTCAATCATGACCACCCAATTCTCCTGAGCGCGCTTCTCGCTGATTCGAGTTACAAGTTCAAGATCAGTCAAGATTCGACAATGTCTCGCCCGTCTGTTCTTCGGCTTGGCTTGTCGCGCTAAACGCGTGCTCTGCCTGCCGGTCATGCGACCTTTGCTTGGCTTGGCTCGGTGAATAAAGGGGGCGGGTGCTATCAGCTCAGCATAATAAAACCCACAATTTGCTCATCTCTTACTAATCGGAGTTTATTCTTCTCATGTTCAAAATCACGCGTCGGGACTGCTTCCATCTGTTCCACTTCTTTTTACGCGTCCAGTTAGAAGCTCCTTGCTTACTCACACCAGTCAACTATCCTTCAAGCAATCTCTTATCATGGCTGACCACGTTGACGATCTGATCGACTACGAGGAGGAGGAGGATGAGACCCTCCAGCCTGCCGTCGCTGCCGATGCCTCGGCTGCTGACTCTTCGGCGGCTGCAGGTAGCGCTGCTGCCGGCGAGTCTGCCGAGGGCGCTGATGCCGACAAAGCGGATGGCAAGAACAAGGGTAGCTACGTCGGTGTACACTCGACCAGCTTCCGCGACTTCCTGATGCGGCCCGAGCTGATGCGTGCCATCGTTGACTGTGGTTTTGAGCATCCTTCGGAGGTTCAACAGGAGACCATTCCGGCTACCATCAACGGTAACGACGTCCTGTGCCAGGCCAAGTCTGGTCTGGGAAAGACCGCTGTGTTTGTCCTAGCCACGCTGAACAACATTCGGCCAGTGGCGGGTGCTGTTTCGGCTATTGTGCTGTGTCATACGCGCGAACTTGCGTACCAGATCAAGAACGAGTACACGCGTTTCAGCAAGTACTTGCCTGAGATCAAGACTGAGGTGTTCTACGGTGGTGTGCCAATCAAGCAGAACCAGGATATCCTTAACGACAAGGACAAGTGCCCGAACATCATTGTCGGCACTCCTGGTCGTATTCTGGCTCTGGTACGCGAGCGCACGCTGCGTCTGTCGAACGTTGGCAGTTTTGTGATTGACGAGTGCGACAAGGTCCTCGAGGCAATTGGTAAGTGTCTATCCGTCTCTCTTTACATGTGTGTGCGTGTGTATATGTGTGCTGTGGCTTAAATGATGAAACATTTATCTAAACCTAGCTCGTTGAACGGCCAACCAAAACAACGCTAAAAAAAAAGGTCGGCATGAGATTAAAAGTTTATCTGACTCCAAACAGCCATTGCACACATACTTACGCATGTATTTG
>JANBSE010000407.1:0-10759 GCA_027578475.1 Coemansia sp. RSA 2607
GTCACTATAACAAGTGCCTTAGCTCGACAATATGGAGTGCATCATCGCCTTTGCATCGTCAACACGCTGCTGACTGGCTCCGCCGCTGCTGGCTCCGTCGATGACCTGAGCCAGGTACCGCTGTGCGACCTGCTTGCGGCCACGATCATTCTCAAAGGCAGCTAGGAACAGACACGCTGCCGCCAGCTCGTCCTGACCGCCATGTAACGCCGACGCTCCCCCAGCAATCTCGGCGGCTGTACCAGCCACACCCAACGCCTGAGCGCCGTTCTTTAGCGCATACTCGTACAGCAGCTGGTAGTAGTACGCCGCCAGCTTGCGCTCATCCGTGCTCTCATACAGACGCGCCAACCTTGAGATCGCTAGACATTCGCTCTCGGCAGATCCTATCAGCGCCCGGCGGTAGCACTCGATCGCCTGCTGTCTCTGCGCCGACAATTCGTAGCAGTTTCCCAAGGCACACCACATGCGCGAGTCGTACGGCCGCAGAGCTGCCGCGCGCATGTAGTAGCTAGTCGCGTAGTGCGGCATGTTGAGCATCTCATATGTCTGTCCCAGCCCATACCACGCACGATAGTCGCGGTCATCGACGTCAACTGCGTGTCGGTACGCGTCAATGGCAGCTGCCGTGTTTTTCATCTCGATGTACTCGTGACCCATTAGAGTCCATGCCGCTAGGTAGTTCTGGTCCAACTGAAGAGCGCGCTGAAAATACCCAACCGCCTTTTCGTGCTCGCGCCGCAAGCTAAAGTAGTTGCCAATGACGCAGCATGTTTCAGGCCGAAAACGATCAAGCTCGGAGCACCGGTGGGCAAGTGCGCTGAGCCGCGCACGGTCTTCCATCACATACAGAATGTTTGAGTGTATGTCGGCCAACTCGAGCTGGTAAGGGTCGAGCCGCTGCAGCAGCGAAAACAGCTGCCGCGCTTCTTCAAACTCGCGCATGTTATAGTGACGCACTGCTCGCAACCCAATAACAAACTGGCTCTGCGGAAAAAGCTGCTCCAGTACCTGGCAATGCACCGAAAATTCATCGCCATTGCTATTGCTGCTAGTACTGTTAGCACCAAATACCTCGAGCAACATATGTGCAAAGAACGCATGCCGCATCCATCCGCCAGGAAGTTCGCCGCTCAGTTTGTCCATCGGCTCATGTGGATCGATGCACGACTCGAGCAAAATCCACGCACTCCAGTTGTACTCGTATGCGCTCAACGACCGCACGCATGCCTCCCTCGCTAGCTGTCTTTGACCAAGTGATTTGAGCACCATAGCCAGCAGATAATACCCAAACGAATCCAAATTGCCCTCCTTTTCGGACTGTTCTAGTTCGTCTCTGATTGAGATCAATTCTCTGTCAGCTCCAAGAGTAGGCATGGGTGGCTGCCCAGCTGAATCGCTTGCAGCTCTTGTCCTGCTCTCATCCAAGTGTCGTTCCCTGCTAAGATATTGCGAGTATAATCTAAGAAACCGCGCCCGCGGACCAGTGCAGTCCTGCAGTTTATACGCTGCTCGGTCGAATTCGCGCAGATCGAAAAGGCATTTTGCAAGCAAAACACGGTCTTTTTCGGAAGCGTCCTGACGGCTCCAGCGCTCTCGTCGAGCCCGCTCGGTTTCTGTCGCTGCGTTCTGCTCCACATCAGCGTCGTCTGCATTTAGCTGCCGCGAGGCCCCACGAAGCCTGTGTTTAAGAGTTGGAGTTGTTGCCATTTCGGCTACTGTTGGTGTTTTAACTATTGCTACACCAATCGTACTGGGAATTGTCTGTGCATCGACTGACAATCCGCATAGCTGCTCCGCTGCCCATTTAGCAGCAAACACCAGTCCACGCCCCGCGCACTCTTCGACTGCCTCGCGTAGCTGCAAGCGTAGAATTTCAAAACTCGTCTCCATCTAGATTCAAAAAGTAAGAAAATTTATTGTGTAAACAAATATGAAAAGACAAAGTGGAATTGTAGGCATAGCCACTTATTCAGATTTAAAGACTGCTATAAGTTGGCTGCATGCGTAGCTGATCTAATTGATTAACTTGGTATATGAACGCCATCAGCCTAATGGTATCGTCAAAAAAAAGTTCCCCGTCGGCTGGTCCGTCTGATACATAGCCCTCATCATTAAACTCTCCATTAGCATCCATAAAATCGTGTTCATTGTGGCCAGCATCTATCAGTGAATTAATCTCATAAATATCCCACAATAAATCTTGGTTATATACAAAATTCGACACATCTGGCTGCCCCAATTTAAATGTTTCTCCTGGAGCAAGCTCTAGAAAATATTGATTTAAATTGTCTAATGCATAGTTACCGTATTCTTCACTACCATACCTAAGTTGACTATTTACATACTGCAACACATTAAATACACTGGTACCATTGCCAATAGGTAATGGCGTGAGTTCTTCAAATGAGTTATTATAGATTGGTAACATAATACGTAGTTCATAGTTCATTCTAAATAAAAATAGTTTAAGATATAATATATAATGTTTTTCTATGTGTTTGTAGTTTTATTCACTACCTAAAAAAGCGCACCCAAATCTTTTTATACCATAGATCCTAGGTTTATGCAATCGGATTCAAAGATTTTAGAGATATTAGGATAAATAAACAATGATTGCAAACCTCGTGCCAAGGCAAAAAATATATTTATGCGTTGAATTAGCAGCGATATGTACAAAAAGCACAACTCTTTGTATAATTCTTTGTAGCTCTCCTCGTTGATGTAGAGCAAATCACACGCTCAGTTTTTGCTTTACATCAACAAAAGTGACTTGTGTCTATACCCCAAGCTAAAATCCATAGGATGGATTTATAAATATTTGTATAATTTTGGGCGTTAGAGAAAGCACAAAGCAGGTTAAACCAGTCACGCGTTATGTATTAAAATACAAGTGACACATTGTTGAATTAAGTCAAACTTTAAAAATGCTGTAGTTATTTAGTTTTAAAAATATTCATCACTTTCACTGTAGCTACAATAATTCTCATCACCAGGTTGTGCTTGAACCATAGGCACAATCGTTCCAATTAATTCCAAATTATTTCCTCTTACCATTTTCATAGTCTTCAAATAATCAATATTATTCTCTATAGCACAGTAATCGATAAAGTAGTATGTTTTTCCATCAATGTTAATTTGAACACACTCGTTGGAGCAAATATTTTTATACATCTTGTTTATACTTTTAAGTACATAATAAAGCTGCGTTCCATCATCATAATCAACATAGATAACTCTATTTGCATTTGTAGCATTAACACAAATGTCTGGATGAATGGATACAGAGATTTTAAGAAAATACATTGTTACAATAAAATAAATTAAAAAATTAGAAATAAAAGAAAAAGTAAACTGGACTCGTAATAAAATCATTTATAAAAGCTATAATTTTTTGTATAAAAATATTTTAATTTATTTTAGAAGTAGCAATTTGTCTTACACAATGCAACATTTATAGAATTAAATTAAATTTCTTTTAGCATTTTTCCTTTATGTAAAATATAATTAAAATTACTAATATTTCTGTGTGAATTATTAATAAATAAGTTGTATTATTTATTTTTTGCAAATAGTTCGTACTTACTTGCAAGTTGAATTCAAACTTTCAACAAAAATTTGAAGCTTGTATATAAGTAGGTGGGGTCAGGAAAACTAGAATTACATTTATTTTTGTTTTATTCAATATACCTCAAAGTAATAATGGATTCTAAAGTAATAGTTGTTTTTGATAACTACAACAACAATGCAGTACATTTTTCTATAAATAATAATACAATTGCGTTATTTTGCAACAACATGGCCAATTATATGACAAGAACTTTTAATGCTTCAATTACAGACCAAGCTCTATACATATATGGAGAACCATTTTATCTTGATTATAGGCAGCGAGTGTATAATAGTAACAATAAAAACCAGGTAGTGCCAAACTTAGATATGTACAGATACTCAGAAGAAGACCAAGTAGTGCCCGACATTGACAACCAAGTTGATGAAAGAAATATATACAATTGTGACATTGTATTAGCAATGGGTGAAACAAATTCTTGGGAGCTGGATGGAATGCACATTCATGTTTCTAACAACTTTAACCGTACACAGTGCTTTCGGAGTAATTGCTTGTCTAAATCATAAAACAAAAGTAGAATTTAAATAATAATTATATTTTACAAGCTTTTAATTTTTAAAATATACGAAACTAGCACACCTAGTCATATTTGCAGTCATCGGAAAAATTATTGCACCATTTTTTTCGTATATAACTAAATTGCAAATAGTGTCCGGTTTTATTAAAATATATATTTAAACAAAAAGTTTTATTGGCTATTAATTGCAACATGGAATACAAAATTTGTGAAAAGTATTATAACCTTTAAAAAGGCACAATAAAAAAGTAGTTTAATTATTTATTAAAATAAATTTAGTCATGCACTCTTCTGGTTGCGTGCTCGATACTCCAACTTGCTGGGGGTAAACATTCGGGTATAAAACGCAAATGATCAGGCTTTTTTTCCGTTACCAACATAGGCAGTATTGCAATACTAATTCCATATTTTTTTAACTATGTCTGACACTGTCTACATTTATTTGAATGAACCTGATTGCATAATAGAGGTGGTGGTATATTCATACGATTCTGTCGGTTCTTTTATAACGGAATTAGCAAGTATTATAAAAGACAATTATATAAATAACCTAAAAAACTATTTTTTGACAATAAATGGAACATCTTATGAGCTAACTTACATAAATAACAATAGCGCTCAGCCACAAGTTAATGTGTACTATGTATCAGAAGATGGAAGACAATATTACCCTAGCGAAGGGCTTGAATACCCCGACGAAATACCAGCTGCTGCTTTTAATAACCCATACAATGAATCGTTTATGAGTGCCATGGGTATTTCAGATATCAAACATGCTAGAGACAGACACCTACATGTAACCCATATAAATAATGCGTACACTTGCTGCACAAGCTCCGACTGCTACTCGCGTGATTCCAAGACAAATACTTTTTAGAAGTGTTCTCCCAATGGTATAGCACATTGGCTGCGCATTTGAAAACAAGATCAGAAACTTTTGGAGTTTAAAAGAACAAGTTCGTTCATCTTTCCCAAATTTTTTCAAGTGGCAGGCATCTCAAGTGAAAGTCGTGCAAAATATTTTTCTGCTGGCACATTAAATGTGGACTGCGGCCAACCGCATTTTCCTTTGTCGTGTCTGCGGCCATAGCGAGTCATCACAGAAAAATCGTCATGTTTTATTACACGTGTGCATTGTCTGCGGTCAAGCCATTTTTCTATGCTTAATCCAAACGCAGTAAGCAGCCAGTCGACGTCATGCATCTCTCTTTTTTTCGGGAGGGGCTGGTCTGCTTCAGTTTCAAGTACTAAAATTTGTAAATGCTGCATAAACTAGACAAAAAATACCTTTTAGAACACAGGTAATACAGCTCTATAAAAAAGCAACGGCAGCGGAGTCGCGGCCCTTGGCATTTATTTTATAAAAGACTTTTTCGTTTACCACGTTTATTCTCTTTTGACTGATTAGCTTTGGCAAAAATAATTATTCGGCTTTCCCCTCCTCCATTTTACTTTGAAACAAACTGTAAAAGAAGGAAGTAGCACGTACTTCAACTATAAAAGACTCTCCGAGAGGCATTCCATGAACACAGTATCTACTTTCTCTTCTCTAGTTTCTCTTTTTCTCATTTTTACTTGCATATTTCCCGCTATTTAAGTCACCGCAGACAATAAACTATCGATTCTTTCTTTACCTGCTTTAATAACCTTCATAACGTAGCAAGACCACTCATCTTTCTTTGATAATGGACAATCTGACGTACCGAATATCCACAATGGACGTTAGCCAGGCCGACGCAGCCACTCAGTCGATTGCCGGCAAGTATACAGTGGACGAGTCGCTTTTTGATTCACTTGTTGATCAAGCCATCGGAGCTGACGTTGTATCAGGGATTGAGGAGCGTACGCTCAAGCAACGGCTTGTCGAAGCCACCGACGATGATATCGAGCATTTGGCCAAGATTTTCGGAGAGCGGATAGTCGAGGGCCAAGGCGAGACCATTATCGAGATTGGCAGCGCTGACAGCGAGTTTCCAATGGATCTGAACGACAATGATGTCGGAGCAATCACTGGAACACTCGAAAGAGTAGTAAAGCATGCAAGCGTTACCGCATTTGTTAGCCCGCTATACGATACTCACGCAAAGACGGATGCAGATGGGCAGAAGACTACGCACGCACGCGATATCACCTCAGCAACAGCAGATGAAGCAAAGAAGGAGTCGAACGCGCGCTCGGTGCATTACTTGATGCGCCACACTCCACAGAGTGTCGAGGAGATGCTCGAGGTACGTGTTGCCGTTGTGGGCAACGTGGATGCTGGCAAGAGTACCATGCTTGGTGTGCTGACGCAGGGCAAGCTGGATGATGGACGTGGTCTTGCTCGAGTCGCCCTCTTCCGCCACAAGCATGAGATTGACTCAGGACGCACTTCATCCGTAGGTCTTGAGATCCTGGGATTTGACAAGCTTAGCGGTGCCGCAATCCGCCATACTCCTGGCGCACACAACAAGATGGGATGGGACTCTGTCTGCAACCGGTCTTCAAAGCTCATATCGTTCCTTGATCTTGCCGGCCACGAAAAGTACCTAAAGACTACCGTGTTTGGTATGGCCGGCGGGGCACCTGATTATGTGATGCTGATGGTGGCTGCAAATGCGGGTCTGACAGGCATGGCCAGAGAGCATCTTGGTCTTGCACTTGCCTTGGGAATTCCGGTGTTTGTTGTGATTACCAAGATCGATATGTGCCCTGCTGGCGTACTGGATTCAACGCTCAAGCAATTAACCAAGGTACTGCGTAGCTCTGGTTGCCGTAAGCTTCCTATTGCTGTTAGGGGTCGACGTGAGGTGGTGATGGCTGCTGAGCGCTTTGTTAATCAGCGCGTGTGCCCAGTGTTTCAGATTAGTAATGTTACTGGCGAGGGCGTCGATAATCTGCAGACATTCTTAAATATTCTGCAGGTTAACCGCTCGTATGCAGTCACGCACGAATCAACTAATACAAGCGACATGCAGGAGAATGCATCGGGTCAGCAGCACCAACACCAGCAACTGCGATACGAGATTAGCGAGATCTTTTCTGTGCCCTATGTCGGAACGGTTGTTTCAGGAGTGGTCAACAGTGGAACAATGGTTCCAGGCCAAACTGTGTGGATGGGACCGGATTTCCACGGCAACTTTATTCCGGTAGTAATGAAGACTATACATCGCAAGCGCGTGGAGGTACAGTCTGCATGTGCTGGCCAGAGCGTGTCAATTGCACTCAAGCGCATCTCGCGGTCTCAGGTACGCAAGGGCATGGTTCTGTTAGGTCGGACAAGAGGCGATGTTGAGGTCGAGCAGCCGCAGGTGTCAATGACTTTTGAAGCTGAGGTTGTTGTTCTTTACCACTCGACTACAATTACAAGGCGGTACCAAGCAATGGTGCACTGTGGGTCTGTGCATCAGACTGCACGTGTGCTATCGATCAGGCAAGCAGATGAAAGCAAGGGGTCGCTGCTACGAACTGGAGATCGAGCAAAGGTGCTGTTCCAGTTCATACGCCATCCTGAGTATGTGCTTCCAAACTCAAGGCTTATATTTAGGGAGGGACGTACCAAGGGCGTAGGCAAAGTGCTTCGCGTACTGAATAAGCAGGAAGAACGCGAGGCAATTTCTGTGGCAACTAACGGAACTATGGTCTTTGATCACCGGGCAATCAAGATAAAGATGGAGGCACTGCGCCATCAGAATGGACCGGCAGCAGCAACGGCAACAAAGGCAGCATTTGATGCGTCAATATCTAGCAAGAAGGGCCGAAAGGTGTAAATAAACCAATTTCCTAGTATTCTTCTTTTGTGTATTAGAGTACAAGTACAAGCAACTACACTGATTTATTATTTGAATACTCTCAAAACAAAAAGACTACTTTTACTACCTGTTACTAATTAACTTGGTGCTCACAGAATGCAAAGGTTGGCTCTAAGCCTTGGCTGTCGGCCTGGTCAACAGATTTGCGTTCCTCCATTAGCTCAAGCACCTTGATACAGTTATTCACTCCATTCTTACCGAAAACTTCATAATCTGCCTCGATCTTATCCGCTCGATTATTTTAGTAGCTGGGTCGTAAATTTATCGATAGATTTCCAGAATTTCAGAACACTTTTGATGTAATTCTCAATATATAAAATGTTTGTATGCTTTTGTCTATGATTAGTACGACAGCCGTTTTGTTTGAGAATATCTATTCTAGGACAAATTTTTATTATCTGCCGTATCAATCTTGTACTCTATTCAATTATCTGGTTAGCTTTTTATAGTTACACTTTAAATATATTTTATAAAACGTTTTGACTATTTTATATTGTAATGGTGTAATTGGCAGCAGACCACAGTTTATCAGAAGAAATAATGTTAAAACTGCTGCTACTATGATCTAGAAAAGCGTCGGGTTTAAATAACTTGAATATAAAAGTAATTATCCATACAAGAGTTGCTCTCGGTATTCAGAAAAAAAAAGAAATTCCAAAATATGCGGGAGATTTAACATGTACAGGATCAGCTTACAAAGTTTCTACCATAGCCAAGTGCCTCTCTATGAAGCTCAGGCATTCTAAGGCGCGCAGCCCAAGGCATATCTGGGGTAATGTAATAGAGGCGCTTTCTCGGAATGCAATCATTCTCGTTACAAGCCTGGTCGACAACCTTCAGAAGGTCGTTCCGATATGGAATTTGATCCATGCCCATCTTGTTGACCAGCTTACCAGGTCTTTCGTGCACCAAAGAGTCCCACTCCTCCTTCATCTTTGCAAAAGACGGCAGTGTGATATCGCCGCGCAAAAGATGGGCTAAGTAATGTGACTGATACTCATAGAAAGGAAATGGTGCTATGTTGAACGGAACACCAAGAATAGCCAGTGTAGGGTTGTATATGTACACCAAGTACTTGTACAGGTCGTTTGTCTTTTGTCCATCGGACAAGGGCAACATCTGAGTGGTAGAATCCTTTGACGATATTGCCTCTGGACATGCAAGCAGCTCGGGGTGCTGGTTGTCTACAAACGGATACATATAAAGGTAGCCTGTAGCGTAGATTATCAGGTCTGGAAGCGGAATCTCAGTGCCATCTGTAAACACCACCGATGTGCCTGTGTACCGCTCAATTAGCGGATGAACAGCGGGGATCATCTGCTTGTTGAAGCCGTCAAAGTTCAGCTCCTCGTCCTTTACAGGCGCCATCGACACGTGGAGAGAAGAAACAGTGTAGCTCAACTGGCGTGAAATGTCAAAGGCTGAAAAAGCGCCGCCAACAACAAGCACATTTTGACCCTTGTGATCCTCCGGACGGCGAAACTCTTTGGCAGCAATGATTTTATGCGGGTGATTCTGGTAAAGCGTGCGCAGTCCGCTTACATCTGGAATGTAAGGATGACTGATTCTTCCCGAGCAAACCACAATAGCATCAAACGTCAAGGTTTCCTCGACAATGGCCGTTGGATTCTCGAGCCTCCGAACACGGCATTGCCACTGATTCCCCGTGTAGCGTATATTTGTGACTTCGGTGTTGAGCTGAACCAGGCGGCGGAGATCGTGAGCATCGGCGTATGCGCGAACGTAAGCCTCTACGTGGTGGCGCGAAGGGAACTCGGGCGTTGAGGGCGGGAAAGGGAAATCGGTAAACTGCATATTGTCTGTCGGCAGGTTTGTGTGCAGTTCATTGTACAGCGGTGTTGGGAAGCCGCCGGTGATCTCGCAACGCTCATCGTAGTTAGAAAGCAGTGCCGTGTCGGCGCTGTCCTGCGGGATATTGTAATGGCAGACGGCATCTGACGTGTAGTACCTATGCTGTGGAAATATGTATGTGATAATTATAATATGTCTATTTTTGGCAAGGTGTCGGAGATACGCCGTCTGTGCGCAAAAGAAACAAATATAAACTTAGGTGTTTGCTGTGCTTACCATACGCCACCAATATCGTTGTTGCGCTCAAAGACGGTTACAGAAGGGAATCCTGTCTCGAGGAATACGCGAGCGGCGGCCAGACCAGCGGGACCGGCGCCGATAATCCCGATGCGCCCGGCTCGAACACGCACACGCACATCTTTGGCATCATCGCCAGCAGGCTCGACAAACACGCCACTCTTATCAGTAGAGGAAGGAGACATTAAAAAAGAAAATGTCGTTAAGAACAAAAAATGTGTATTACAAATGTGATGACGAAAGAGAAGAAAGGGGTCGCGACGGTGATGACGAATTTACACATTTCTGGTTTTTTTGACAAGCAGGCAGCAGTTGTGAAATTCGCCGGTGGCGTGGGACACAGGAGGTGAGTTTTTCAATCTGTACAACACTCAGAATAATATAAAAACTAAAAAAAAATTATTATACTACCCTTGACGAGTGGGTCTGGTGGTGGCTTCCATCGCCACCTTGAATCATACTTGACCGGACTTATGGCTCATATGCGCAACATAATGTGCGCGTGGCCTGCCTCCATCGATTCTTGTATAGTTTAACACCGACTTGCTGTGTGTTCCTTGATTTCGTCAACTGTAATTCTGTGTTGAATGTATAAGCCGAGAAAAGGTGTTAACAAGAGGGCGGGTTAAGAGGTAAAAAAGGGGTGGATCGGGGACAACCTATGAAAACTTTAACAAGGTTTTCTCATCCCTGTAGGCGCAGAATGCTCAA
>JANBSE010000408.1:0-10736 GCA_027578475.1 Coemansia sp. RSA 2607
AATTTGGAGATGATAGCTCAAATATTGCGACATTACTTGCAGATATACAGCTTTTGACCACCCTGGCATATGTATAGGTGTACTATTGCACCCGTGAGTGGACAAAACCACTTTTGGGGGTGCCTGGCATATATATAGGTTCTGCAATCAGGGGGGCAGGCTTTAAGCAGTGATCATCTGATCGGAAATCAACCCTGATCACTGCCCCCAGCCAAGAAGCACCGCTCGCACATGTTTGCATTAATTTCTCAGCCCCCAGACTAGTTATCAAAAATCCGCTACATGCGACGACTCAAATATTAGGTACCTACATTATACTTTAATTTTAATAAATTACATTAAAAATTGAGAGCACCACTGCAAACATACGCTCATAAATTGACATTTTTGTGAATCTTTTTTAAATTTACAGTTACTTCTTCTATATGCAAGATATGCCTAATTCCCTACATGCGATGATTACAATTTTAATTAGCTTTCTAACAATATATTAAACATTAACTTTGGTTGAGAATTGGTGAAACAGTTGCAGATAAAAAGGTATTTTTTTAAGCAGTGATTTTCAACTTTAAGCAGTGAAAAATGTTTTTGTTATTAATTCAAAGAATAATAAATCAATTACAAATTCCCTACATGCGATGACGCACTATAAAATTTTGTACCCGAAAATACAAGTTAGGAGATGATAGCTGAAGAACTGCGCAACTACTTGCAGATATAAAGGTTTTGACCACCCCGGCATATATATAGCATATTGATTATACCTTGCTTACTTATGGAGATATCACTCTTCAAAGTCAAAAGTGATAAACATTGATACACTTTTTGTTGCCACTGTATATATAAAAGCAGATGCACGTGTTTTGACCACTGCAGCATATATATAGGCCTGTATGTAGGTCTTAATGTTAACATCACATGATGTTAGATTCGACATTTTATTGAAATTTCTTTTCTCAAAATATTCATCATAGATTCTAATAATAATTTAATTATAATTAAAATATATCTCTTTCTGTTCAAAAGAAGTAATATAGTCAATATCTAAAAAGCCATACTCATCAAAATTACCACATTTATATGACTCATCTAATAATTCATAAAATTCATAACTTTGTTGTCTTGAACACATAATTAATTGATTATATAGAATATACTTTGCATATAGGAAAACTATATTATGATAATTGTATTGTTCATAATTAGATATTTTGGCATGTATATAATTGTTGAAATTCCACATTAAACAATCATTGTATTCGGCTGAATTATATTCATAATCATATACAATATTATTGCAAATATGTAGAAAACACAAATCCAGATTACTAACTGTTGACATAGTTTGTGGAACATTTTGTAAACTAAATATTTTTTCCTTCAACTCTTGAGAGATTTTTCTTTGGTTTACAGTATTACAACATGAATAATTATAGTAGGTAAGTATTCTCAGATCATCTAACATTCCAAGTGTGCCTGCTTCCCTTGCATACTTACTTTTTTCCAAATATTTATTTATTTTAGTTAGAAATAATTCTTCCTCTCTAGATGTAATTTCCATTGAAAAGTGTAAAATGAAATTCTAAAATACTATATCGTTATAAAACTTGAAATAATTAGTTCACTTACTTACATTTAAATGTAAATTCAATACAAATATTTATAAAAATTATTAAAAAACATGTATAATAGTAAAATAATTATCTTTTTCAACATTGTTGCTTTTTAAAATGTCTAATATCTAAAAACATATTGTAGACAACTATATTAATTTCTTTTACGTTTTTATTCTTTTTAAAATATAATTATAAAAACAAATAGTATAAAAATATTAATTGAGCTAATATTAATTTCATTAAATGCTTTGTGTCTTTCAATTTATTTTATTTGTTTTTATAAAACCACAATTTTGTATTATTGTTTAATATATTGCTTGCAAAAGAAACAATAATTTTTTTAACAAACTATTTTGTATTAAAATTGTTTTTTAAGTATTTCTATTTTATAAAGTGTACACTTTGTATATTTTTAGAAAAATAGAAATAATGAGACTAGACATATTTTAATTATTTTATTTAATAGTCTCTGTGCTTCTAATATTTACGGCAGAAACATTGAAAAAGTTTAATAATAGTACTTAATTAATCGGCTAGCAATAAAACCATTAAAATTAATATTTTTTTACATTACACTTAACTACCGTTATTTTATATAAATACTAGTAATTACAGGGCTGGCAAGAATAAAAAAAAATTTTTGCATAATAGAATTTGAATTAACTTATTAATAAAACAACTTTTAAGAATTAAAAATATTATGTAAATAAATATTAAAATGCAATCACAAAATTAATTGAGTATAAAAATTTAATAAATAATTTTTTTTTTAAGCTGAAACATGTAAAATCTTTTTAAAGTTTATAATATTTTAACGCAACATACAACATATAACACACTTTATATAAATTTTTTTTGTTTTACGTTTGCAAATACAGTAAACAAAATATTTTATACTAAGTTTTTACTAAATTTGAGCTTTTACTATAAAAAAATTTGGATCTTTGATAATTCATTATAAAATCTATACTTACTAAAACATGACAACAAATATTTAAAATGTAGCACGTATGCTCAATTCTTTTGTAAAAACAAATAATAATTTTTTGGGTAAAAGATTTAGTCGCAGTAGACAAACGCATAGTTTTCTACTTCATTTACTTATTATTAAAATCAATCATTATAAAGTTGGTTTTCTTTTTTTTAAAACAAAATGACACTATCAATTTAAAAAAATAATAATAAATGTAATATATCTGTTGAGAATTGCATGGCGCAAAAATAAAATAAATTTAATCAATAAACGCCGTCTTTGCAAAATAAAGTTTGTCAATTTTAACACTCAAATATGTCTGAAAACTCTGATAGCAATTGTCTTCAGTCCAGCAAGTTAAATACTTGTTTAAACTGAATAATAAAATTTTATGACCTCAATGTCAAAAATAATTAATAGTGAATTGGGATAGTCAATTGTTTAGGTGTTGTTTTCTCAAACTTTTTGCCAGCCCTGTATTATTCTATTAAACTCAAAAATCATAACAACATATTTAATATTTTAATTTAAGTTAGACAATAAATTAAGTAAAATTTGTTTGGTTGTAAAAATTTTATTTCAAAATAATATATTTATTTGTAACAAAGCAAAGATAGAATTACATTTTTAATTTATTTAAAGCCGTTTAAACAAAAACTTTTATAAAGTTTGTGTCAAAACACATTTTTCAATACTATAATAATTTTCTTTCAAAATAATATTTACAAAACTTATACAATTAAGTTGAAAAATAGTTGATACAATTCTTTTTTCTAATGCCCACAAAGAAATGTGTTTTTACAAAACAATTGTTGTTTGCTTGTAAATACCAAGTTTTTACAAAAAAATTCATTGTTATCAAAAGTTGCTTGTACAATGCAATATATTAATATTTTTAATTTAAACAGTTTTTACAAAGGAAAAGTTTTAAATAAAAATTTTTATTTGCACAAGTAATATATTTTTGTATAAAAAATTGTATGTAATATTGTATTTAAATATAAGTTATACAAAGATTAAAGAAAAACATGTTTTATAGTAAACTATTTAAATTCTTTTTTTGCCTATATAAACTTTATTTCATTTAAAATTAATTAAAATATTTTTTAAAATATTTATTTAGTTCTTTATTTTTGATGATAAGATAAAAGAAAATAGCATATATAAATTAAAAATTTTGTGGAAAAACAGGTTCAGAATTTAGACCATTAAAAATTTATTATTTCATTAGCCTTCAAGGTTGACCTTTAGAATAGATGGCTGCACGTTCACGTGACTTATTTGCGAAGTTTGTGGGAAATAAAAATGACTTTTTATCGCTAATTTTCTAAGTGCTTTTCATAATTTATCTTTGTATATACTCTCTAGTTTTTCATTAATTGTTAATAACCTTTATAAAATAATTGTCTATAGCAACGTATTAGTTAAAAAATAGTGTGCTATCCAATAAATTGATGCCTGAACATCAGAGTCTGTTCCTATTCTGCTGCATTAATAAAGATAAACTTTGAAAAGTTTCCTTTAAGTGTCTTTACAAGGCAGCAGTAACGACTAGACTAAGGAATCTAACAATGTATTTCTTATTAAGTAATGTTAATTTATTGTATTATATGTTTATATCGTTGTATTAGAAAATATGTGGTTTGGTTAGCGGCAAGAGGTCAGAAGGGTTTTATAAAAAGGTTCACCCATAATATCCAAAAAGTGTCACGTGAACGTGCAGCCACCTATTCTAAAGGAAATCCGACTAGAGTGTATTCCTTGTTAACATTTGCTAAGTCAAAATGTTTCCATACATTTGTTAGAAAAAAGATAATGTATCTTTAGTCTAAGGTTTAGAAACCATTTCTTTGCATATAAATTATTATGTACTATAACACAATCCACACACATGAAAAGTTACTTTTCAATCGATTTAGTAACTGTAAGCTGAGCCGGCGTCTTGCAGGTTCCAGCAGGAGCTACCTGTTAAACTAGATTTAACATCGCTCTTTAATAAAGAAATAAAAAAATAAAAAATAAGAAAATAGCAATACGCTAAGGTGGTGGTTTGGTTGTGTTAGAAGTGAAGAAGGAATCTTGTTAGGGACCGCGGCCTGTGCAGTCTCTTATATGTCTGTGTGCCTTTACTAAGCAAGACCATATGATCGGGTGATCATGTTAGCAATTATCTGTCAGAAATAAAGGCTTGAAGGCAGCGAAATTCTTACAGTAACATTTGCTACTGTTCTCACATTTCCACCTATTAAAATACGATTGCAAGTTAGCCTACCCACACAATAAGCTTTGGTTGGTTCTCTAGTTTTGCGGCAAAATTCTTGAAAACAACCAGATAACAAGACATCACACTGTAGCAACACCTAGGTTTTCTATTTAATTAATATTTTCACAGCTACCACCACTGTTGTATTGCTTGAAAATACATTGTTTTTTATGTCAGGTTCATGATTATGTCAAGCCTGTTTTCTTCTCAATGCTCATTGCAGTAGCCCTAGGTCCACCACTGTACACATCAGTGGCTGACCCAGTTTTCACCACAACCATAGTGTGAGTGTGGTAGAGGGGTGTATGCCCATACCCAAACTGCTCACCCAGCCTGCTTGAGGTTGGGGTGTCAGTTGGGCCAGGGTCCCTATGCCCTAAGGTAGGGCTTGATATTACCATGTGCACGAGCATGCTATGCATCTCTTTCAGACCACATTTGATGTCAGACATCTCCTCTACCCTGTACCAGAAGTCACAGATATTGTGCTGGGTGACTGGAGTATCTACATCTGAGGTGGTTGTCACCTCTTCCACCCCTGACTCAATGGCACTACTGGTCTCAGCCACGGCTCTCTTCTCGCAAACCCTGGTCACTGCTGCTGCCATAGCTGGTCAATCAGTGTAAGGATTGTTCATGCTTGAAGGCATCTCGCCACTATCTTTCTTACCAGAGGTTGACATATTACTTGTTTTTGGGCTTTTAATGTTTTATATTGTTTTAGATTTAAGATTTTATTTTGTTTAGCTGGGGAAAGATATCAAAGTGACTATTCAACACCTGTGGATGTTAATAAAAAGAGAGAGAGATACTAAAGAAAGAGTGAGTTTGTGAGTGTGGTAATTGAGGGATACCAGCTCAGGGTGTGAACATTATGACTGGTATGATTAGAGATGTTAGAGAGTAGTAAATGGTGCTAGCAAGTGAGGGAGAGCCCATATGTTGTACTCTAGAGGGGGAGCTTATGTTGAGATAATAAAACTCGATATAAATCTCACTGCTCTCCCAAGAGAAGAGTATCATCCTCTGTTTTCTCCATTTCCCTCCTCAGCTGGGCTAGCCTCTGGTATGTCGCTAGTGGCTTAACACCACTCACTCCCACCTTCTATCAAGACAATTGCTGTTGAACCCAATATGGCATCCATGGACTGCACAGCCTGCATCCTGGTGGTTTTAGGAGCTGACCTCTGATAGGCTGAATGCTTGTCATTTTTAAAGTTTACCTTAATTATGGCAGCAGAATAGGAAGAAACTCTGATATTCAGGCATCACTTTATAGGATAGCACTTTCATCTTATTTAAAACATTGGCATGGTCAACTATTTTATAGAGTCTTCTAACAATTAATAAATCTAGAGAGTACAGGTTACTTTGTTTGTGGGTTTTTTTAAGTTGTTTTATTTTCAAAGAGAAATGGCAAACATTTGTTTTGTTTGCCATCTTATTTTATACTAAAGCTTATTATCTTAAAACATAATTTGTTTGACTTGAGTACTTGATGTATTGTGTTCATGTATGTCATAGGTTCTCATGGTGTTTAATCACACCCTTGTGCACCTGGAATGTGACATATATTCAAAGCAAAAGTATAAAACACACTAGAAGAATTTGTGATATAAAGTTATTTTTAAGTTTCATAAGTACATCAAATAGATCATGTAAATGTGCAGCTATCTATTCTGAATTTCAATCGGGTTTTAAAATAATTAGTGTTTGACGTAAACATAAAACTTTGATATAAGTAGAAACACAGCTTTAGGTTTCACTGCATGAGCATTGACACCGCAAGAAATAATATGTCACGTGTAGCCAATCAGGAGTTATTAATGGCTCTAAAGAATATCGTAGATCATTTTCTACGCGTGTTTACTCTACGATCAGGTGTTTTCCGTACATTTTTCATGGGGTGCTGTAATTCCGAAGTGGTCACTGAAAACGCCGGCATGTGTGCAGAATGATACCTGTTTCTGTGATTCACGTGCGCTCAGTCTGTTGGCCGCAATTCGCTTGATTTCTGACGACATCAGAGATGTAAGTGTCTGATTTTTTCCATGTTTCTACGTCGGCATTTCACGCTTTAGCAAATAGGCGAGCCAAACAGTGGAGCGTTTAGCTGCTGGCACTTCCGGCCGAGTCCGCCTCCGTGCAGCACGTCGCAGCTGGCTTGTTATAGGTCCTTTTTCGCCCCAACCTAGTATTATTAATCGATGACATTTTTTCCGCACCTGATAAAGGTTTTTTTTTTCTTCATTTGCGCTTTTCGTCCTGGTTGAGCCGAACTACATGACGTTTGTTACTTTTGCTCCTGAGTCGCACCACACCCAAGCCACAAGCGAAAAAGCCGCTCACCGACGTTTTTGCGGCCGCTGCTTTGGGGAATATCCATGCGCCGAGGTCGGCCTCATATCTTGTGGAACGCACGGCTTTTAAGAGTGCATAATTGCGTAAAAGTGTGTGTGGAAAAAAATAGAGCACGAGCAGATCTGCAATGTTTGTGCGCCCGCACCCGAGAGCATTTTGTGCAAGTGTAAAATCCAGAAAGAGCTTGTTTACTCGCGTCTATCGCAACCCCGCCTCCTGGAAAATCCTGGTTAAATCGGCATCCTGTTTACTTTCCGCGAAGAGATGCAGGCGAGCACAGCTAGCATACAATAAATTCTAGTCTAACAAGCTATATACTCGCACTTCTCGCTCCTCTCTCTCTCACTCTGCGTCTTTTACTTTCTGTCCCTTTCTTTATTTCTTCGCGCATACCCGATATTTACTACTTATTTCTAAATAACGACGCCTATATTTCGTTTATTTTGTATTAGCGATCCAACAAGGTAAGTGCATTTTAGACAACAATCCATCATTATATTGGAGATCAGTAACTGTGCGGCTAACATGACTACATAATCATCACAATCACGTAGATGTCTGGTATCGACGATGCAGCCATCGGCTCGTCGCCAACCAGCCACACGAGCTCGGTAACCGACACGGCGGCCGGCCTAGCGGCAGCGCCGCCCGGCAGCACCCAAGCCGACGGGATTCGCAGCGCGCTGGACGACGTGCCGCTGTCGCCGCGCATGCACGGACGGCAGTCGCTGTCGCACGGCGCGCCCAACGACGTCGACGAGAACGGCGAGCCGATCATCTCGTTCGGCGAGCCACTGCACGTCAGCGTGTCGCGTGGTACCGAGCGGTTCAAGTCGATCCAGCGCACGTACAGCAAGCCGCTGTCGCTCGACGAGGAGGAGGCCGCTGCGGGCGGCGCAGAGGGCGGCGGCGCTCCGTTCGACCTGACGACGTGGCTGACGGGCCGCCAGCAGGCGCAGGGCCCGCCGTTCGCCAAGCGCATCGGGCTTGTGTTCGACAACCTGAGCGTGTACGGCAACAACGTCAGCGACCGCCACATCGCCACCGTGGTGACGCCGTTCTACAAGGCGCTCAAGCTGGCGGCGCACGGCTTCGGCCTGGGCAGGCTGTTCAGCCGAGACGGCGGCAGCAAGAACCGCCAGCTGCTGCACGACGTGTCGGGCGTCGTGGCCGACGGCGAGATGCTGCTGGTGCTAGGCCGCCCCGGCGCCGGCTGCTCGACGCTGCTGCGCGTGCTGGGCAACCGGCGCGGCACGTACCGCAAGATCACCGGCAACGTGTCGTACGGCGGGCTGACGCCCGAGGAGGTCAACAAGAGCTACCGCGGCGAGGTGGCGTACAACCAGGAGGAGGACGTGCACTTCCCGACGCTGACGGTGCGCAAGACGCTGCAGTTTGCCATCCAGTGCAAGACGCCGTCGCGCCGCATGCTGCAGGACCGCGAGGGCTACCAGCACGAGTTCCTCGACACGCTGCTCGACATGTACGGCCTCACCGGCTGCGCCGATACCATCGTCGGCAACGCGTTCCTGCGTGGCGTGTCAGGCGGCGAGCGCAAGCGCGTGAGCATTGCCGAGCAGGTCGCGTCGGGCGCGTCGATTGACGTGTGGGACGGCAGCACGCGTGGCCTGGACTCGAGCTCGGCGCTCGACTACGTGCGCTCGCTGCGCATCACCACCGACGTGCTGCGCAAGTCGACGGTGGTGACCATCTACCAGGCGTCGGAGAACATCTACGAGCTGTTCGACAAGGTCATGGTCATCGAGGAGGGCCGCCAGCTGTACTTTGGCCCGGCCAACCAGGCCGCCGCCTACTTCCGCAGCATCGGCATCGAGAAGCCGCCGCGCCAGACGACGTCGGACTTTTTGACCGGCGTCACGCAGCTGCACGAGCGCCGCGTCGTGCCCGGCTGGGAGGAGAAGGCGCCGCGCACGGCCGAGGACTTTGAACGCGCGTGGCTCGCGTCGCAGCAGTACGCGTCGGTGCGCAGCGAGGTCGACGCGTTCTCCACCCAGACGGCCGCCGACGGCCGCGGCCGCGAGATCCGCGACTTTGTCGACCAGACCAAGATGGGCACCGACCACAGCCGCCTGCGCCGCCGCTCGCCGTACACGACGACGTTCTTCTACCAGCTGACGCGTCTGTTCCGCCGCGAGTGGGAGATCTTCTGGGGCGACCGCGCCACGCAGATCTTCAAGTTCGTCTACAACGCCGCCTTCGCCATCATCGTCGGCACGCTGTTCCTGCGCCTGCCCGACACCACCGCCGGCGCCTTCACGCGCGGCGGCCTGCTGTTCTTTGCGCTGCTGTTCAACTCGCTCACGGCGCAGGCCGAGATTCCAAAGTCCATCACCGGCCGCGAGGTCGTCTACAAGCACAAGGCCTTTGCCATGTACCACCCGGCCGCGCTGTCGCTGGCGCAGACCGTCGTCGACATTCCGTTTATGATCGTGCAGATTCTGGTCTTCAGCTGCATCCTGTACTTCGCCACCGGCCTCGAGCGAACAGCGGGTCACTTCTTCACCTTTGTGCTCTATCTGTTTGTCGGCTGTCTCTGCCTCACCGCCTTCTTCCGCCTTGTCGGTAACATCTCGCCGAACGTCGACATTGCGCACACGCTGTCCGGTATCTGCCTGTTGTTTATGATTCTGCTCGTCGGCTACCTGCAGCCGCCAAAGTCGATGCATCCGTGGTTCAAGTGGATCTACTGGATCAACCCGCTCGCCTACGGCTTCAAGGCGCTCATGTGCAACGAGTTCCGCAATCTGCAGCTCGAGTGCACCGGCGCCAATCTGATCCCCGGCGGTGCCGGCTTTGCCGACATTTCCAACCAGGTTTGCACGCTGCAGGGCGCCCGTCCCGGTCAGCCCTACGTTCTTGGCCGTGACTACCTGGCCGACGGCTACGAGTTCTACGTCGACGACCAGTGGATTGACTTTGTTGCTGTCATTTGCTTCTGGATCTTCTTTGTTGCCGCCATTGCTGCCGTCATGGAGTTTATCGAGTTTGGCAACACTGGTTACTCGATCAACGTCTTCAAGCGTCGTCGTCCCAAGGTCGATGCATACACTGATGAGACCATCGGCAGCGCTACCGACAAGGAGGTCGCCATGTACAAGAACATTCCTCAGACCGGTCCCACCGACGAGCAGATTCTTGCCGGCACTACCTTTACCTGGAAGGACATTGATTACACTGTGCCGGTCAAGGGTGGAGAGCGCCAGCTTCTTAACGGCGTGTCAGGTTACATCAAGCCAGGCACAATGACCGCGTTGATGGGCTCATCTGGTGCTGGAAAGACAACACTTCTGGATGCCCTGTCGCAGCGCAAGACAATCGGTAAACTTGAGGGCGAGATGCTCATGAACGGCGCTCCGCAACCACGCAGCTTCCGTCGTATCACCGGTTATTGCGAGCAGCTTGACGTGCACAACCCGCATGCAACGGTCCGTGAGTCTCTGCGTTTCTCAGCTGCACTGCGTCAGCCTGACACGGTTCCCGAGTCTGAAAAGATGGAGTATGT
>JANBSE010000409.1:0-10714 GCA_027578475.1 Coemansia sp. RSA 2607
CGAGAGAGAAGAAAAGTGGTTGCGGCGGCTGCTGCAGCCGGTGGGACGTGTGATTAACATGTGCGGCAGGTGGTACCTTGCCCCAAACTGGAAATGTGATTCCGGTACCCGTGTGAGGGCGATAGGTGGCGATGCTCCCTGATAAAGCTGGACTGCTATTGTGTCGTTTTGCAAGCTGGGGTGACAAGGATACCGAGGGGTACTTTTTGGTGGTTGGCAAGAAGGCAGCAAGGCGCTGTGATAATGCTTGGTGCATTATCTCAAAGAATAAAAAGGAGCAAAAGCTGTGAAGGGAGGGAGTAACAGGAAGAGACGGGGAAATGAAGAATAGAGCAGAGTGAGAGGGGGTCGAGAACCAGCGGCCTGTCTATCGATCTGTCAATGCGCATTTGTTGATTGCGCCTATTCGCCGCACATACGCATCAGATGTATGCTATGCGTAGAAGACGCGGAAAAAAGCAATGCATCCAAGCTTTATTTTACTCTTCCTTTTTCCACGCTTCTCAATTTCGTATTTTATTTATAAACACACACGTTTTGCAAAATGGCCGGCGAAACAGCATCTGGCGCGGAAGCAAAGTCCAAGCGGCCGTCGAACACGGCGTTCAAGCAGCAGAGGCTGCGCGCATGGCAGCCGCTGCTGACGCCCAAAAGCGTACTGCCGACGTTCTTCATAATTGGAATAATATTTGCGCCAATCGGCGGGTGGCTCCTGTGGGCCTCGGAGCGCGTCAACGAGCTGCGTATCGACTACACCAACTGCGACCAGCTGGGCAGCTCGCTGACACCCCTGGCGTCCGACAAGTACGAGTACCACCTGCACGGCGTCGACAGCAAGTCGATTCCCAAGCCCGAGGAAAAGTACGACAGCGATTCGAATACGTGCACAATTTCGTTCAATCTGCCAAAGGACCTGGAGCCCAGCGTGTTTCTGTACTACCGGCTGACGAACTTTTACCAGAACCACCGGCGGTACACGCGCAGCTTTGACGTCGACCAGCTCAAGGGCAAGGCCAGGTCGGCCAGCGACCTGAAGGGCGGCGACTGCAGCCCGCTGGACATCTACGTTGACGGCAACGGCAAGCGCAAGCCGTACTACCCGTGCGGGCTGATAGCCAACTCTGTGTTCAATGACACCATCAGCCAGCCCGTGTGGGTCAACCCGTCAGGCGTCGACGGCACCACCACGTACGCGATGACCGAAAAGGGCATCGCCTGGGACTCCGACCGCAAGCGCTTCAACCCCACAGCCTACTCGCCGGACCAGGTGGTGCCGCCGCCCAACTGGCACGAAAGGTACCCTGACGGCTACAACGACACTATCCCGGACCTTTCGCAGGACGAGCACTTCCTCGTATGGATGCGCACCGCGGGACTGCCGACGTTCCGCAAGCTGTACATGAAGAACACAGAGGACACGATGAAGCGCGGGTACTATCAGGTGGACGTGGTGATGAACTTTGACACGCGTTCGTTTGGCGGCACAAAGTCGCTTGTCATTTCGACCACGTCGTTTATTGGCGGGCGTAACCCCGTGCTGGGCATTGCGTTTATCGTCGTTGGTGGGTTGTGCGTGCTTTTGGGCTGCATTTTCGCTATTCGCCATTTCTACCGTCCGCGCAGGCTGGGCGACCATACTTATTTGTCGTGGAACCAGCAGGTCGCCTCGGGGCTTGTGGATGGCGGCAATGGTGGTGCGCCGTCGGGCGGCGCTGCTGCGTCGGGCCGCAAGAACAACGGCGACGGGCTCCGTCAGCGCTAAATGTGCACCGCTCCATTCTCTCTTCACTCATCCATCGTGATGCTCGTATGTTTTTTGTTTTGTCTTGATTTATCTTTATAAAAGGGATTGCAATCTGTAGAAACTGCTCTGGTCTGCACAGGAAGCTCATGGTTTCCTCACCTTCTTGGGTGCCCAAACAAGAGACATCAATTGGCTGGGAGGACGATCGGCTACCTGCAATAGCGCCGAAAACGAGCCACACACATGCCCACATGCAAACATTCGCTCTCTTCCTCCCCAACAAAAGTAACGTGTGTGAGCTTTGTGAGCATGATAATCGCTAAAAGAAAAAGTGCGCTCATTTTACCACAATCTCCTCCCCGTATCTATCTGTGCAACACGGGATAGGGGGCGAAAGCGTCTCGGTGTATTCTAGCCCACAGACAAACGAAACGAAGGTATAAAAGCCAGGCCAAAAGTCACAGCATGCGATCTCCCCTGATTCATCGAGTCCCATCTCTTTTTTCCCTCTCGTTTCAATCTAACCTTGCTTTATCAGCAAACCCAAAACATGTCGTCAGCCGATCCCAACGCAAAGTACCAAAGCCCTCTGACGTCGCGCTACGCGTCGCCCGAGATGGCCGCCAACTTTTCCAACAACAAGCGTTTCGGCACCTGGCGCCGGCTCTGGTACAACCTCGCCGTGGCCGAGCAGCAACTGGGGCTTCCGGGAATCACCGACGAGGCGCTGGCGCAGATGCAAGCCAACCTGGACAACATCGACTACAAGGTAGCCACCGAGGAAGAGAAGAAGCGTCGGCACGACGTGATGGCCCACGTGCACACCTTCGGGCTGGTGGCACCGGCCGCCGCACCCATTATCCACCTGGGCGCCACCTCGTGCTTTGTCACCGATAACGCCGACCTGATAATCTTCCGCGACGCCATGGATCTGCTGATCGGCAAGCTGGTCTGCGTGATCAACGATCTGACAAAGTTCGCCGTCAAGCACCGCGCCCTGCCGACCCTCGGGTTCACGCACTTCCAGCCGGCGCAGCTCACCACCGTTGGCAAGCGGGCCACCCTGTGGGTGCAGGAGCTCCTCTGGGACCTGCGCAATATGCAGCGCGCCAGAGACGACCTGGGCTTCCGTGGCGTCAAGGGCACTACGGGCACGCAGGCGTCGTTCCTGGCGCTGTTCGAGGGTAACCACGATAAGGTCGAGGAGCTCGACGCCCTGGTCACCGAGCTCAGCGGCTTCACCCAGTGCTACCCCGTGTGCGGCCAAACGTACTCGCGCAAGATTGACGTCGACTACATGGCCCCGCTGGCCTCGTTTGGCGCCACCGCGCACCGCATTGCTACCGATATCCGGCTGCTGGCGAATCTGAAGGAAATCGAGGAGCCGTTTGAGAAGGACCAGATCGGGTCGTCGGCCATGGCGTACAAGCGCAACCCCATGCGGTCCGAGAGAATCTGCTCGCTGTCCAGACACCTGATGGTTCTCATCGGCGACGTGCTGCAGACTGCCTCCGTGCAGTGGCTCGAACGCACCCTCGACGACTCCGCCAACCGCCGCATCAGCATCCCCGAGGCCTGCCTCACGGCCGATATTGTCCTGACCACCCTGCAGAACGTGGTTGACGGGCTGGTGGTTTACCCCAAGGTCATCGAACGCCGCATCCGCAGTGAGCTGCCGTTTATGGCCACGGAGAATATCATCATGGCTATGGTTAAAAAGGGAGGTGACCGCCAGGAATGTCACGAGGAGATTCGCGTGCTCTCGCACCAGGCTGCCGCTGTGGTCAAGCAGGAGGGTGGCGAAAACGATTTGATTGAGCGCATCAAAAACACTGTTTACTTTGCTCCTATCAAGGACGACCTCGACGAGCTACTGCGTCCCGAGACTTTTATCGGCCGTGCCCCACAGCAGGTGGACAGGTTTGTTGAAAAGCATGTCATGCCTGCGCTGGCTCCTTATGCCGACACCATTGCCGCCAAGAAACCTGCTGAGCTTTCTGTCTAATACAAAGGATGCCAAGACGAGACTTTTATTTTTTAAAGTTTATTATAAGGATAATATTTCAAAGGAGAGTAGGTTGGCCACGTGTAATTTAATGTTAATTTTCTTTAAAATGAATAGTGTTTAATGTTTACAAACAGCTGACATCTTAATATAAAGTTAATTAATAAATGATGCCGGCAGCTTTATTGCTTTGTAAAAGAAATTAAGTTTATTATTGCGCAGCTGGCAGCACGTCAATGCAAAAAGATAATTAAAAGCTTTATACATATTTTAAACTTTGTAAAATAAACCAGTTTAATTAACATGCAGCAGATAATTTTGTTAACACAAAGAACACATGTCGCTATTCTTTATAAAATATGTTAAAATTATATTATAATACTATTATAATAATTAGGCAGCAATAGAGACATATAAAATACAATTTAATAAAATTTTAATATATAATGGAGTTTTTGGACTAGTCTTTTATATTTTTCAAGAGAAACTTTACTTGGCATTAATGTTTACGAATTCTAACTCACGCTACTAAAAGAATCAAACAACAAACAAATGGAAATCATAACGGAAGAACAACTAATTTACGATATTGACAATCTAAAATATAACATAAGAATCTATAATCAACATATTGAAACATATCATAAAACTAATAAAATTCCTCAAGATTGTGCAAAAACAGTTAGTAAAATAGAACATTATGTAAAAGTATGTTATAATAAAACAATTGATTTGTATTCATCTGACAGAATAAGTATTGAAAAATGTTTTGAATACATTACAAAAATTCCAATAATATATAATAGTATGTTATACACCGATTTTGCCAATAATGTAATGATTGATATTGAAATTTTTGTATATTTAGCAATGTTTGTAGATGAACCTAAAAAATTCTTAAGCTCATTAATTAACTATGGCTATCCTGCAGATGGTATAACTTTTCTCATAGAAAAATATATATATGAATCAAGCGACTTTAAAAAAAAAGTATTACCAGCAGCTCAATTTTTAGACTTGATTCCACGAGAATGTATTCAAGTACCTGAATCTGATAAACCTGAATTGTACATATCTGAGCAACAGCAGTTATATAATGATGTGCTTGCTATGTCAAAAAATAAACATTTTGATAAATATCAAGCTTACAGAGATCTTTACCATTATGATATAATTGATGATGATGATAATATAAGTGATAATGTCACCAAATGGAGCCAATTTGATATTAAATTATTTGATCTTATAGCTGACGAGGTAGATGATAAAATTAATTATCAAGACAGCATTGATAATTTAAAAATAAATTATCCACATCTTCTTTTGTAAAAAAAAAAAAGCCAATAAATGAGCTCATAGTAATACGTTAAGCTATCAATCTACAGTGGCAGGAAAAAGTGTATCAATGTTTTTATTATTGACATTGGTGAGTAATATCTCAGCAAGTAACAAAGATAAAACAAATTGGTTCTTTAGTATTGTTGCATTTAGTGGGGGAGGGGAAGCTAGGGGCATATTAACTTTGTGAAAGTAATGAGAGATATGTAAAAGGCGACTTCATTTCTTAGCTAAGGTTTCATGTCTTTTATGGATGTGGGCCCTTAGTTTATAAGAATTTTTTAGCCAGACTTGGTGCTTGTTTCGACTGTTGTCTCGTGAGTACCCCTTTGTTTTGCAGTTTGTGGCAGACAATGATGAACACTCTTTCTAGTGAGGGCTATGCAATTGTATGTGTACCTCACATGTACTTATGTGGGATCTCCAAGCAATTATAGCTGTATCATTGCCATCAGTCTTGCATTTCCGTTTGAGACAATACATTTCTTGTTTCAGGTGCTTGCCCAGGGTCACTCATAGGGGTATTGGGTTTGTGGCCATGCAACAGTATGAGGGCTCTATTGTTGTGCTACACATTGCAAATAAAATCACGTGTTCAGCTTAACTGACTAGAAATTTATGGGCATTTGAAAATTACATTTGCATTGATACACTTTTTCCTGGTGTTTTGAGAATAATAAATTTAATTAATTAAAATTAACTAATACTACATCCAAAACCCTTTGTTAACAATAACCTGTGTATAACACTTAGACATATTACATGTTGCTATGTGGCACTTTTTCTCAATGATGATGTATTATGTATCTGCATTTCCTTTCCAATCTTTGTTAACACCAATAGGCAGATACATATCATAGCACTAGCAGCAATTTGTGACTATAACTCACAAGGCAATAGAAGTGAACAAATCTCGGGAGTGTACAGGCAATCATACAACCTTTAATCACTGCTCAGTTTGCTATCATTGATGTGGTTTTGCACTATGCTTGGTGTAAGTATTCTGATAAACCAGAATTTAATCAATTTTAGTTCCATAAGCAGTTAATAAGAAGTTAAAATTGTCTCTGGGATTGTTTTTCACGTTATTCTGGTTGTGTGTAGCTTTGATTTAAACAATTTGATTAACTCCTCCAACTGTGACACAGCTACAAAGTTAAATGTCTATACCTGCATAAATTCCAGTTTAATTAACATGGCTTAGCTGAACTTTCTTGGCATCATTTTTTCAGACTTTAATAGTATCTAGCTATATTGGATAAATTAATATTATTTTTTTATCTAATTACAAAATATGTTTCCAGTTGACTAGAGTCCAGTCCTTGTAGACATTTACTTAGTCAAAATGCTTCTTTACATTTGTTGAAAAAAGATAATGTTTATTTAACCTAAGATTCAAACTCAAATATTTTGCATACTATATGTTGAGTATTATTCCAAAAACCACACTTACTAGAAGTTTCTTATGTAATTTAGTAATCTTTGTTTCTGTTTTAATTTTTCAGCTATTAAAAAATAATTGCAAGTTAACCTACCCCACTCAATTAGCTTTTAATTGTAGCCTGATTATAATATAAAATTAATTATAAGCAAACTACCAGCAAGACACTATACTGTACCAAGACTTAGATTAAGTTTTGCAACATTTTTCTGCAGTTATCGCCACTGTTGTAGTGCTAAAAAATACTACTCTTTTTACTTTCTCTGATTAGGTCCATGATGTATTAAGAGAAATATAATGTAATAAAATAAGTATCAGCACGTGCAAAAAATGTAGGATAATTATTTATAATAAGCTTAATTAGATTTACACATGTTAATTAATTTAAATCAATTGTTGATTACAATATGAGTCGAAGGAAAAGTGTAGCAGTGCAGAGGTCATTTTCAAATGCTGATAACTTTAACGCGTATTGAGCTATGCACATGATTTTATTTGCAGCAAGTACTGACACAATAGAGGTTTCAAATAAAAATAGTTGCTTGTTATATGTAATTAACATGTCAATATATTACTCATTAATGTTAAAAATGAAATACATTGAGACACTTTTTGTTGCCACCGTATATGCATTATTTTTACTGTAAAGTTGTGTATACTAAAATATTATAAAGTTAACGGATATTAAAATTTTAGCAAACTTTAACAGGACTTTTCGTATCTATCTATAATAAATGAACTTAAAACTAAAACTAGCTAAAGAAAGCCTCTCTCGACCCCACCGGCATCCGGGAGCTTACTTGATTGTTGTGCGGGTAAATCCCTAACAACGCCTTCCCCGTGGGGTCTTGATTGTGCACTGTGATCTCGCTGATTGCTTTATCACACAAACCATATAATTAAAATACATTTAATATATCTTTACAGTGGCAGGGAAAAGTGTATCAATGTTTTTGATTTTTGACTTTGAAGAGTAATATCTCAGCAAGTAGTCGAGTAAATAAGAGATGGCTAATTTTATTTGAAAGCCCTATTGTGTGAGTACAATTTGCAAATAGTATCACGTGATTAGCTTTGTTAAGTACAAAGTTATGGGCATTTGAAAATGATCTAAACATTGATACACTTTTTCCTGCTGTTTCAAAAATAAAATATAAAATAAATTAAAATTATTTAATCCTACATTTAATGTCCTTTGTTAAAACTAATTTGTGACTCTCAATCAGACCCATTGCCTGTTACTATTTGACACTTCTTTTTGGTGATTGTGTATTATGTTTCTACATTTCTTACCCAGTGTTCTTTCACACCAATGGGCAATCACATATCATAGCACTACCAGAAATTCTTGATCATAACTCACATGTCATTAGTAATTTTCAATTCTAAAGACTGTGCAGGCTACCTTTCAATCTTAAATGACTGCTCAGTTTGTCATTCCAGAAGTAATTTTGTGCTATGCTTGATGTTACAATTCTGAAAATCAACATTTAAATTATTGTAATTTTATAATCAGTTAATTAAAAATTATGATCACATTAGCAATTGTTCATCTAGTGATGCTGGTTGTGTGTGTTTTTGTTTTATTTTATTTACTCATTTCTCTCAACAGTGACGCAGCTCTAAAGTTTATCATTTTTATCTTTAAACATGTCTGTTTTTCAATCATGACACTATTTTGATTTCACAGCATCATTTTTCCAGCTGTAAATTAGTATATTTATACCAAACAGACTGATATTAGTATGTTATAATTTCAAACAAAATTTCAGGTGATGAGACTGCATTCTTTATTGACATTTGTTTAGTTAAAATGCTCACACATATTAATTGGAAAAAGACTAATGTTTCTTTATTCTTAGATTAAAACACCAATTCTTTGCATATAAGACATTGTGTCTTATAATAAAATCTACACACGTGAAAAGCTACTTTTCAAGCAATTTGGCAACATTTGCTTGTGTTTTCATTTTCCCAGCAATTTAAATATGATTGCAAGTTAGCCCACCCCACCCAACAATCTTTGGTTGGTAGTCTAGTTTTGCAACAAAATTTTTGGAAAACCATCAGATATCAAGATAATACACTGTGGCTATACTTAGGTTAAGTTTTGTAATGATTCTTCAGAAGTTACTACCAGTATAGTATTGCTAAAAGATACAATTTTTAATTTATTTTTATGTCAGGTATGTGATTAGATAAATGGGTTCAAGTAAAATAAATAAGTAGTAATAAATGCAGAGTATGTAAGGTTGTTTAATAAAAAAATGTTAATTAGTCTTCTGCTTGTTTATTTAATTAAAGTAACAATTCTTATTTTTTTCTAGAGTGGCAGGAAAAAGTGTATCAATGTTCACATCGTTTTTAAATGCCCATAACTTTCTAGCCAGTTAAGCTAACCACGTGATACTATTTGCAAATTGTACTATCACAATAGGGCTTTCAAATAAAATTAGCCACATCTTATTTACTCGACTACTTGCTGAGATATTACTCCTCAAAATCAAAAGTCAAAAACATTGATACACTTTTCCCTGCCACTGTATATAAAACAACTTTTATTTAAAACAAATTAATAATTGTGTCAGCTGTTTGACATAATTAAAAATAATTTTATCAACTAAAAGCAGTAAAATAAAAGCTTGTAAAAAATTTAAGAAAACGTACAGTCACCCTGCCTTATATAAAGAATATTATTTATTAAAAATAAATTAAAAAAATATAAACATTTTATAATATATAGTATTGGCAGCAGAAACTAGAAAATAGAATTATAAATTATTGTTCAAATCCCCGTTTCATTTAGAAAAACGTAAAAGTTTGGTGTTTTCGATTACTCAATTTCTATATAAATTTAAAAATATTGTTTGTGCTTCTTTTCACTTACTTTAACATTTTTATTATATAAAATTATAAAATAGTAAAGCTATGGATAAATACTTCAGCAACTTGATACGTGTGCTACATCTACAGTTAAAACTATGCTATACATACGAGTTTAATTCTTGTGACTCTGAGAATGTTAATTACGCAATTTTGGAAAGGATGAGCAAAAATATAATAAAGGCAATAAATGATTGTTATGATCATTGTGTTGACTTGTACTGTAATAATAAAATTAGTCTCTATTTCTTCTATAATTACCTCACTCTGATTCCGTTAATAACAAATAATACAGTATACTATGATTATGTGTGATTTACAAATATAAATCTTGAAACATTAGTTACAATGGTACAATTTGTAATAAAGCCACTTGAATACATTGACTCATTGCTTGATGGTGGATATAATAGAGAAGATATTAGCAATGAATTAAGAAAATTATTAGAGACAAAACCTGACAATTATGAAGAAATAAAGTTAGCTTGTGTAAATAGACGACTATTATAACATCAAAATGTGAATGGTATAGTTGTGCTCAGTATAAAAACATTAAATATTAATAAAATAAACCAATACATTATTTTTTGTCTTAATATAGTCATTTTTATTAGTAATGTATTAATAACAAGAAAATATTTCATAATAATTACAAAATGCAAACAACTTGTATTTAAAAAAATTAATAAAATATATTAATATACAGTACAATTAAATTTAGCTAGTATAATTCTAATAAAAGTACAAATGAAAAATATTTTGCTATGCCTTTGTATTGCATGGGGGAAGTGATCGAGAAAGATGAATTTTAGATTATAAAATGTGGAATATATTACGATTGTCGTAGGGTTTAATCGATAGATCGTATGTCGTCTATCTAAAACTTACCTATATAGTGCTACCTTATGGTTCAGGGTTGGCTTTGCTTAGTCATCAATATGTTACGCTTATTCACCTAACACATTCGGCCAAAAAAATAAGTTGCAAAATATATTAAAAATTACCAAAAACCACGGCTAGAAAACTACAGCTTAAACTCTGACGGCTTGTTCAGAGTGAGGTCCTGCGACGCAGCATCGTCGAGGAACCAGTGAACAGTGCCCCTCGGCAGGGCAACGTGCGAGGCCGGCAGACGCACGTCCGACTGGTCAATGATTTCCTTGATAGTCGTGCGCTTACCAGCACCAGTGACAACAAAGGCAACATTACGCGCGGCATTAAGCACAGGCATAGTCAAGGTGATTCTGCTGGGCGGCGGCTTGGGCGAGTTATCAATACCCACGCACCACCTAGACTTCTCCTC
>JANBSE010000410.1:0-10667 GCA_027578475.1 Coemansia sp. RSA 2607
ACCATAGCAACACAGGTAAGTTGTCATTAATGTTAATGTTGTTGTTTTTGTTGTTTTGTAAGGATCCACTCACCGATGGTGAGCTATCAGCGCTAACGGCAGACAATCTAACAAGCATAACAATTATTCACATGAGTAGATGTGGCTTCTTGGTTACGAGTTTCCGAATACGCTGATTTTGTTTACCAAAGACAAGATCTACGTTGTGGCGAGCCAGAAGAAGGCCAAGATCCTTGAACCACTAAAGAACACGCCCGGAGGCGTGTCGATCGAGATATTTGTCCACGGAAAAGATGTGGCTAAGAATCAAGAGTTTTTTAGCCAGACTGTTTCAGCCATTAAGAGCAGCGGCGCGAAGCTAGGAGTAATTTCCAACGACAAGCCTTCTGGGAAGATGGTCGATGAGTGGGACAGCGCATTTGCACCAAGCGCGGCCGGACTTGAGAAGATCGATGTCAGCTCAACTATATCTGGACTGCTCTCGGTAAAGGAGGAGAGCGAGATAAAGTATCAAAAGACTGCGGCTAAATTGTGCTCTTCGGTTATGCACAGCTATTTCATTGACGAGATGGCTGGCATCTTTGACGAGGAGAAGAGCATTACGAACGAAAAGATGGCAGAGCGCATTGCTGGCGTGCTGGCTAACGACAAGCTGAGCAAGAAGCTATTCCCCAACGTTTCTGCTCTTGACATGGCTGAGTGGAGCACTGCTCCCATTGTCCAGAGTGGTGGTCATTACGATCTGTCTCCAACTGCCAGCTGTAGCGCGTCGCAACTTCATGCAGGGACTGTTGTCTGCACGCTGAGCATGCGTTACTTTATGTACAACGCAACTATTTCGCGCACGTTTATGATTGATCCAACACCAGAGCAGGAAAAGAACTACAATTTCCTGCTTGGGTTGCAGAAGCAGGCCCTAGGCTGGCTCAAACCCGGTGCAACCATGGGCGCTGTTTATAGCAAAATTCTCTCGCATATCCAGGAGCACCGTCCTGACCTACAGGGGAATCTGACCAAGGACTGCGGATTTGTTACGGGAATCGAGCTAAGCGACGGAAACAACGTTATTTCTCCTGGATGTACCACTACGCTCGAGCCCAACATGGTTATTGTTCTGCGCATTGGTCTAGATAACCTCACCAACCCAAAGGGTACCGACACGCAGTCAAAGACGTACGCATACCAGCTGATTGACACTGTGGTGGTCCGCGATGGATCGGATGCCGAGTCTTTAACAACTGGCGAAAAGGAGACTAATGACGTATCCTTCTTCTTTAATGACGAGGAGGCAGCCGCGCCAGAGCCAAAGCGTGAGGCCAAGCGCGAGAACAAACGCGAGGCCAACGGTGGGGCTGCCAAGCCGACGACGCGCAAGTCAGCTATACTGCCGTCAAAGTTCCGCAGCGAGGAGAAGGAGGAAGAGTCGAACACGCGCAAGCGGCGTGAACATCAAAAGGAGCTTCTCAACCGTCTTCTTGTTGAGGGTCGGCGGCGCTTTGCTGGCGAGGCTGGTGATGATGGCGAAGAGACACGCGTGTTTAAAAAGTTTGAAAGCTACAAACGCGAAACTGCACTTCCGCGTGAGGCCCGCAGCTGCAAGATTCTGGTTGATGAGCGTGCCGAGTCCATCATTCTGCCAATCTATGGCATGGCTGTTCCCTTCCATATCTCGACGCTGAAGAACATTGTCAAAACCGAGGAGGGCGACTATGTTTATCTGCGCATTAATCTGGCATCGCCTGGCCAGGGCGTCGGCAAGAAGGACAACCTGCCTCAGGACGATGCCGGCAGCACGTTTGTGCGCTCGCTGACATTCCGCTCGACTGATGCCGTTCGCATGAACGATATCCATCATAGCATTACGGGTCTCAAGCGCGATCAGGTCAAGCGCGAGACTGAAAAGGCTCAACTAGCAGATATTGTTCAGCAGGACAAGCTTATCCAGGCTGTTGGACAGCGGCCAGTCCGCCTACCCGATGTGTTTATGCGCCCGCTCGCCGACGGCAAGCGATTCCCTTCAGCGCTTGAGATCCACAATAACGGTCTGCGCTATGTTTCAGCCGGGCGCTCGGGCGGCGCCACGATTGACATTCTGTTCAACAACATCCGCCATCTGTTCTTCCAGCCGTGTGACAACGAGCTGCTTGTGCTGATCCACGTTCACCTAAAGAACCCGATTATGTTAGGCAAGAAGAAAACGCAGGACATCCAGTTCTATCGTGAGGCATCAGATGCGTCATTCGACGAGACCGGTAACCGGCGTCGGCGCATCCGCTATGGCGATGAGGACGAGATTGAGGCTGAGCAGGAGGAGCGGCGCCGGCGTCGTCAGCTGAACAAGGAATTCAAGGAGTTTGCCAGCAAGATTGCCGATGCTAGCAACCACGAAGTAGAGGTTGACACACCTTTCCGCGAAGTGGCGTTCAATGGTGTGCCATCGCGCGCAAACGTGCTTCTGCAGCCCACCGTTGACTGTCTGGTCCATCTCAGCGACACGCCGTTCTTTATCATCACAGTTGCTGATGTCGAGCTGGTGCACCTCGAGCGTGTGCAGTTTGGCCTAAAGAACTTTGATATGGTCTTTGTCTTTAAGGACTTTAAGCGCGCACCTGTTCACGTGAACACGGTTCCGATGAAGCAGTTGGACAATGTCAAGGAGTGGCTTGACTCGGTCAATTTGGCCTACACCGAGGGCCCTGTTAACCTCAACTGGGCACCGATTATGAAAACCATCAACACAGACCCTGTGGGCTTCTTTGAGGATGGTGGATGGGCATTTTTGGCTCACGACAGTGATGCCGAAGATGACGAGTCCGAAGAAGAGGAGAGCGAGTTTACTGTTTCGGAAGACGAGTTTGAAGAGTCCGAGTCTGAATCGTCAGATGCAGAGTCTGATTTCGGTACCGAGAGCGACAGCTCAGGGGGCGACGATATGGATGACAGCGACGAAGAAGGCGACGACTGGGATGAGCTTGAGGCCAAAGCTAAGGCGTACGACGACAAGCGCTCGCATGGCGGCGACGCTGCCGATCGTGCGCCTGCCAAGCGTGCGCGCAAGAGATAATTATTGAATACTTTGCTTAAGACCACTGACAATATTTTAAAGATAAATTTGACAAAATCCTCAACTTTGAGCAAAACGTTTTACATTGGTGGTTTTTTTTTTGTTGATTCACAATATTTTTTTATTTCTAGTATGTCGAATATAAACTTTAAAAATGTTTAATGTAAACTAGTATATAATTTATAATACGTTTTGTGTAAATTCTAAAGACCGTACTTGCTAGTGCCATCACACATGCGATAGTGTCGCATGTAATCTTTCATCTTTGTAAAGTACATCTTACAATCTGGGCATTGTACTAGTGATCCGCCGCTGACTATTTCATGGCCCTGACATGAGAAGTTACGAGGGAATGAAGAATCCATGTTGAAAGTCTAAAATCTGTCTCCTAATTTTTGATACAAGTGCGATTTGCGTTTGTAGCAGTAGTTGCCAGAATAGCTGGCCAACATACATTTATATACAAACGACATATAGGGCATGTTCTCTCTATATATATCAGAATAATTGCATATCAAATCCATATTTATTTTTTGATAAAGTAAACATATATGTATAATAATTGTACGCTGCTGATACTGTCAGATATTATACTTTAGATGCTTGTGCATTTTCAATATATACATTGGTATGTAGACAAATGCTAATGTCTTAATCAATTAAGCTAATTAGAAATTTATCGTAGCACTCTTTCCAATGAGCGTAGCATGCTGTCTCGTCAGGAAAGATAATTCCACAGTATTCACACTCCACTGCTAGAGTCATGGTTCTGGTCAAAAGAAAAATCGTTAATATTTACTTTATAGAAACACCTTTAAGATATAATAATGTTATAAATTTGAGAAGAAAAGAAAAGTATATACCCGCTATTTAAGCACTGACTGCTACTTGTGGACTTTAACATTGTACAATTATATGCATTCGCAGTTGTTCAGTTTCATGATTGATGCAAAATGCGAATTGATTATGTATTTGGCTGGATTTTAAAAGAGAGAATGCAAATGATATAAATACTAATATGCAGGGTCAAACTAATCCTAATTTTTTAGGTAAACTTAATCGGCTTAACGAGCAATGCTGTAGAAAATATGGCTGGATGCGTGATATAGTATTGACACACAATGTATTTTTATTGTGCTTTAAAGACTCCGTGTCCCAATACGCAGAGATAGAGATGATCTACAAAAATGTCAAAGCGGTGGAAGAAAGTGTCACATCCAGTGCAGAATACACCATAGAATGGCTCTGGTACATTTGAAGAAAGAGTCGGCGTGTTTGAACTATTGCTAGTCATATTCGGAGTTTAGCGCTTCTTTGAAAATGCAAAAAAAGAGAATAAAAGTGTCGTATATCTACTATAAAAATTCAAAAAAACATTGAGCTACATAGCTATTTATATGGTTTTCTGTGTAAAGCTTCGGTCGCTTGTGTCGTACTCGGTCCTGATATCATTGATCGAATCACACGCTCAAGTAACATATTTTGGATGTCGTATCTTTTCTTCATAGGAAAAATGTGTGAAAGAAGTGAAAGACGGAAAGATAACACTCCTAGACATTTGACATCATGGATCTGTCGTCAGAGTCATTTAGAGATGTTTCTGATCGTGATGAATGGCCCTCAATGTTCTTTGATATGTCGCTAGGTGCGCCGTGATAGGCTGGCCAGATACAGATCGTCTTGTCGTCGGAAGCAGTAGCCAGAGCTGAAACCTGCTTGCTCCATGCACACCCGTTAATCGATTTTGTATGGTACTTTAGCCGCTCCAGTAGTCTACCCGTGCTCCTGCTCCAGACAAACAAAGTTCCATCCTCGCTTCCTGTAGCAACAAACCGATCGTCGAGCCCGGCGAATGTGCATCGAATGACGTATCCTCCCTGTATGTGTCCACTAAAATCACGCACACGCGTTCGTGTTTCAAGGTCCCACATATGCAGCGATCCGGTTCGAAGCTCTGTCAGACAGTAGCGCGAATTGGAAGACAGTGCAAGTGACATGATGGTAGTGGGCTCTTCAAGCTTGTACAGAAATGTAAGCGTTGACAAGTCGTAGATGTGGACACTGCTGTTGTTGTCTGCTGCTAGCAACAGACTGCTTTCAACCGAAACTACCATATCATGAACCCGTGGCGAGCTGATCTGCTTGACCATCAGACCGTTTGTGCTCCAGATAATAATCTTCTGATCCAAGCTGCCTGTGATAAAGCGCTCGTTATCAAGCCACTTGCACGATGACGCCGTCTCTTCGTGCCCGGTATATATGTCCTTGCAGTGACCTGTGGCCACGTCCCACAGTCGGATTGTCTTGTCGTTGCTAGCAGATACAATCATGCTGCTGTCAGGCGACCACTCCAGGTATGATACCTCGCCATCGTGACCAACAAGCTTATGGACAATCGAATAGTCCTTTGTGCTCCACAAAATGCATGTCTTGTCTCGAGATGCCGAAGCCAGGTACTGGCCATCGGGTGAAAATGCAACATACCACACTTCGTCATCGTGACCTTGGAGATTTATCTGCAGCTCGGGCGGGAAAACTGATGACGCGCATGAATGATCAGAATATAGATCGTGGCCTGCGGATATCACATGACGCTCGCAGACATCGCACTGGCGCTCGATGGCCTGGTCAAACAAAGTTTCCATGCGGCGTGCCGGAACCATCTTGCCGGGCGATATGTACGACTGAAGCGACTCGAGCACCTGGAATCGAGACCTCCCTTTGCTGCCATCCCATGATGCAGCTATCCGAAGCTCCTCTGGTGTCGGACACATGAGCAGGCTCGACAAACGATGGAGCTGCGGAATATCCTGTGTCAGCGTTCTCAGCTCGTTCTGGAGTATAATAAGCGCCTGCTTAAGCTTGCGCTTCTCGAGCATCTCTAGGAACTGCTGCCTTTTAATAGCAAATAGTGCAGCCTACAACATAGTCAGGTAATAGATACACAGTTATCAGCACACATTGTGATTTAGTTTGTCGAGCGTGAATGCAACTGCTCTAGAGCTGCAAGATATAAATTGCGAAACATTAGTGCTTACGTTTTTGTTCTCCTCAGAGCTCAAACCAATTGAGAGCAGAGCATCTTTGACCTGATCCCATTCGCCTGCCAGAATGCTTGCTCGGAAGCGGGCGATGGGCTCATCTTCAAGTGTAAATCCCGATTCCTTCTGAAGAAGAGTTAGCGTGTCTACAAAGCCACGGTCGTGGAGTTCCTGCATGATCAGCCGCACAACTTGTTCCTCGCTATATGGCGAGTCACGAAGGCAGTTGCGTGATGTCTGCTGTGGTTGTCCAGGATAGCGACAGAGTCCGTTGCTGCTGCTGTTGCTGTTACCACCGCTGCCAGTACTACCACCGGTGGCCGCGTCGTTACTGCTATTGCTGCCTTCGCCTTCGCCATTTGACAAATGTGCATTATTTGGCTGTAAGGTGGGGGACGAATATCCGTTGCTGTTTGCAGAGTGATTGTCAAGGGGCAGGGTCATTGCCAAGTCAGGTGCACCGGTTGTATTGCTGCTGTTGCCGCCACTACTTGAAGCGCTGGTTGTTTGTGGTTGTCTGTCTAAAGAGCGCTGTCGCTTTGAGGGTCGCGATGAGGTTGCGTTGGCCCTTGAGCTCCGAGTGCGCTTGGACGGAGTCTGCGAATCGCCCGAAATCTTGTAGGTGTTTAGATTGATGCCACTAGAAGAATAAAGAACAGCAGGGTATATTTTATAAGCTCGTATCGTCGCTAAAATCACCAGTATTACGCCGAAAAGCTATCGTGTTCTTACCTTCACCAGGAGGAAAGCAGCATACAATGAAGGTGGGGGATACGGGGAAGGAGAAGAGAAATAAGGTAAAAAAAAATTGTAAAAGTGCAGGATAGTGGAACAAGCAACAGACAAGAGTTGCAGACTGCGTATGATGTTTCAGGAGCTGAGCGAGGGAGAGAACGAAGTGTGCAATAACGCCGGTACGAGTTAAAAGTTGTGTATCGGTCTAACGCAGGAATAAGATAGAATGCCAAAATGTAATTCAAACAAGGGAATGATAGTCAAATTCACAGAAGAATAGAGGTGAAAGTCGAAAAGGAAAAAAGGTAAGGTGCTGACGACAGACTCTCATACACGCACCCACACGGCAATACCAGCCAGGATCAGGGATTACGCAAAAAAGGCAATGCGGCGAGATCAATAACTTTAAAAATTGGGAAGGAAAAAAAAAGAGGGAAACTATGCGCCGATGCGCTGAACGACCATGCGTTGGCTCTTGAACTGCAGAGTTTCCTGGCGAACAAGCAGGTACAAGGCGCGCTCGACCGAGTGAGCAGAGAATCCCTGGGCAGTAAAGTCGTTCTTAAGCGCCCTCACAGAGACCTGGGATCCAATAGGCAGACGGCGACGCACCTCCTGCTCAACACGACGCATCTCGGCGTTCAGATCAGACCTCGTGCTGCCGTCGTTCTGGCCGCTCTGCACGGCATCCATGGTGGACATGCGGAACAGACGGATGGCCTCATCGACGTGCTCGATGGTGGCCACAGACGACAGCTCCATCTTGGCCAGCGACTCGGTGATGCGCACGACGGCCTCGAGCTGACGCACAGTGATAGGGATGACCGAGCGCTCGGCCGAGTCGCGCTCGATGTTCCACAGCTGCGCACGCATTGCCACAAAGAAACTGCTCAGCTTCTCGGCTGCTTCGGCTGACAGACGCGGCGAGCAGCGGTCCTTGCAGAAGGTGACGTAGTGGCGCATGGTCTCGAGGCTCAGCTCACCGCCCTCGACCTCAGCGGCAGTCCGCGTGGCGTGCACCTGCATGACATGGCGAGCGATGGTCTGGTCACGCAGCTCGTTGTGCTCGTCCTTGACGACAAAGATCATGTCGAAACGCGACAGGATGGTGGTCTGGAAGTCGATGTTGTCGCCGGCAGCCTTCGTGTCGTCGTAGCGGCCGAAAAGCGGATTGGCAGCTGCAAGTACCGAAGAGCGCGCATTCAGGATGGTCGTGATGCCGGCCTTTGCAATCGAGATGGTCTGCTGCTCCATGGCCTCGTGGATGGCCACACGGTCCTCATCGCGCATCTTGTCAAACTCGTCGATGCACACGACGCCGCCATCGGCCAGCACCATGGCGCCGCCCTCGAGATAGAATTCACGCGACGTCGGATCACGGATGACCGAGGCTGTCAGACCGGCAGCGCTGCTTCCCTTGCCCGACGTGTAGATTGAGATTGGTGAAACCTTCTCGACAAACTTCAGCAGCTGACTCTTAGCCGTACCCGGGTCACCGAGCAGCAGCACGTTGATGTCGCCACGCAGCCGCATGCCGTCGGGCAGCGTCTTCTTGGACCCACCAAACAGCAGGCACGAGATGGCGCGCTTGATATCTTCGTTGCCAAAAATCGAGGGCGCAATGCTGCTTGAGAACTTGTTGTACATGCCGCCGGCACGTGCCATCGCCACAAACTCCTGCTCCTCCTGAGCAGTAAACACGCGTTTAGTGAAGCTGTTGCCGCTCTTAACAATCTCAATGCCGACCACGCGCAGGTAGGGCTGGCGAATAGCCACGGCGCCGGCGTTCTTTGCCGACTTGCTCTGGAACACGGTAAAGATACCGGTGATTGTGACGCGCGAGCCAGGGAACACGCGGTTGGTCAGCGCCCGATCGGCGCTCATAACCGTGTGACGGGGAAGCTCGCCAACCGGGATAAGATCCGGCGCCTCCTGCACCTTGAGCGTCTGCTGGTCGACAAACGAACACTTGTCTGTCACTATATCAAACGAATCCAGCGGACATCTGTCGCTGTTGGCCACAGGCTCACGGTCACAGACACGCGGAATCTGCACGCCCGCGAACCCGCCGCCGACCGGCATGACCTTGGTGTGTCTGCAGTTGCGGCACTGCAGCATAACACGCGTCGCCTTGCTGGTCAGCGACGACGCGCCGATGACGATTCCCGAGACGCACACGAGACGCGAGATCTGGCTCGACCCGAGATCGCGGATGTTCACCACGTTGGCGTTCGACCGCAGCATCACCTGGATCTCGGGCACGTCGTCCAGCCCCGCTGCGCCGCCGCCTGCCACGATACGCCGCGCGCTGTTGCGTGCTGCAACCTCGAAAAGCGGCAGGATATCTGCTGGGTGGTTGACCAGCTGCTGCGCCAGCACCTCGTCGTAGCTGGTCACGTCTTGCAGACTGACGTCCAGCGTGTTTTCGCCGATGGCGATGTTCTGCCGAAGCTGCTCGCGATAGATAAAGACGTTGTCGTCGCGGAAGTTTTGGATAAAGTCGAACAGTGTCTGCTGGAGCTGGTTGCGGTCATCCTTGAGCTCTTCGCCGCTGTGCACGCTACGCGTGTAGATTTGCGCTGAATCCCAACCCTGAGCTGCTGCCATTCTGTGAAATGCTTGCAAGAAAAATAATAGACTTTGTTTTATACAACAAAAGAGGGAAAAATAAAAAAATAGCAATCAGCGGTTGTTTACTCTAACAAGATTTCCCAATTTTTTATGACTTGCACAAAACCAAAAATTGTTTATTATAAAATCAACAGATGATGCGCAAAAATGAGGCAACAGTAGCAGCAATAGTAGTAGAAACAAAGGCAGGGACTCTGCAGAACCACTGCCCTTGCTGCCACCACTCACGCATCCGCTTAGCGGTAGCGGCGCAGCGAGACGGTGTTGTTGCGCTTCCAGACCTTGTGGCGACCACCACCACGGGTGTTGTTGAAGCGGTGACCCTTGCCAATACCGCGGTTCTTGCGGCCGGCAGCGGTGAGACCACGGGCCTCGCGGCGCTTGTGGACAGCCTTGGCGATCCACTGGATGCGGGGATCGCGGCGGATGGTCTTGTGAGCGGGGTCGACGAGGATGACCTCGTAGAACTTGAACGTGGCATCCTGGTTGACCCAGTACGAGTTCAGGACACGCAGGTTAGCGCAACGCTTGCCAACGCGCTGCTCAGCAACAGCACGCTTGGAGCGCTGGAGCTTCAGCTCGTTGATACCCTGGTTGACGGGCTTACCGTAAACCTGACCCTTGGGGTTGGGGCGCTTGCGGTTACCACGACGGACACGGACGCGGTAGATGACATAGCCCTGCTTGGCCTTGTAACCCAGGCGGCGAGCCTTGTCGGGGCGCGAGGGACGCGACACGCGGTGGATGGCGGTCAGCTGTCTACACCAATAAATCAACGGAAATGCAATTGCATATACAGGGTGTGTGTTAGCAAAGTCATCCTTTGTAGCCATTAGTTTTTTGGAAAGTCATCGGAACAAGGGCCAGTATAAGCGCCTCAACCGAGCCAATGATAACAAATGGCTAGTTGGAAATGCAGCTGGCCAGAGACCTCTCCCAGCTCAGGGGGTAGAGATGCACTGGCACTGCGCTCGCAAATTTTACTGCCTGCCCAGGCACACAAACTCACGCATGTCGTGTTGTCTGTGCGTGCGTCCCAAGCAAGCAGCAAGCCCAAGTTGCCTATCAATGGCGTAAAAGAGACTTTGCAAAACATTAGCTCACTCATTGTCTGTATTGCTTACCTGTACTCCCAGCAGCGCACGCGCAGAAGGAAACGCATAACGTCGGACTGCTTCTTCTTGGTCAGCTCCTCG
>JANBSE010000411.1:0-10660 GCA_027578475.1 Coemansia sp. RSA 2607
TTCAAGACGGCATGTACAAGCTCAGCCTTATGCCGAGTTGTACATGCTCGTCTCTTGACCGAGCATGTGCAATCACAGTATTGACATAATAATACCATACTCAAAGCAACGTGTAAAGTCGACAGGGCGAATAGAACTCAATGGCCCCCAGCCTTCATTACACGGGCAAGGAATAAAATGCATTTTTGTGAAATAATAGCAAAAAAAATAATCGATGAAAGTGAGAATAAACATTTGTTTCAACTTGGAGAGCAGAGCAGCACGGATTATAAAGAGTTTTAAAAGTTTTAAAATTCCATTTGTTTTCGGTTCTGTTTGTTTCATTTTATTTTAAAAGCTTTTAAATAGTGCTTTTTTAATTTTGTTTCTTGGCATTTTCCTTTAACAAACATACTACATTAAAGGTGCACAATTCTTGTACAAAAAATCCACTATTTAAATACAAAAGCCTCTGTAAAAAAGTGCAAAGTATTTTAAAAAATGCGGCTATTATGTCGGTGCGAAACTGTAGTGCGTACAGTCTACGCTGCATATACAGGAGGAGAGAGGCAAGCATTGTACATTAAATTTGTTAGATTTTAGCTAACATTCACTTCATTTAACCAGAGTATTGCTATTTTCACGTAGCGTTCGCCAACGCTGCCAGCCTTCGTGGTCGACCAAAGCCTGCATACATCCCCACTCCATGATTTTCTTCTTCAGCCATATCAGACTAACGGGCTTTGTCAAAAAGTCATTGCAACCAGCGGCCAACGCTGCATGACGATCACTCTGCAAGGATGATGCTGTAAGCGCAACAATGATAACCGGTGACTTTACCACAGGCAACGGTAAGACCTGATCACCAGTATCACCTGCTTGCGAACCGCCGCTGTTGCCTTTATAAGGTTTCCATCGCAGAGATGCAGAGCGCACAGGTCCTCCAGCAGCCATCCACGCCACCGACCCCTTATCTTCCCACACGCCGATTCTCCGCTGGCGCTCAAGACCGCGAATATGCTTAGTCGCTGAAATTCCGTCCATAACCGGCATCTGGATATCCATAAACACAATGTGATAAGGCCCCCGCACAACGTTTCCAGGAGACGCATCATCCATCCGCTTCTCCTCTGCTGCTGCCGTCCACATGGTAATTGCCTCTTCGCCGTTAGAAGCAACGTCGTAATAGACGTCCATGTGCCGCAAAAACCGCTCCATAATGCTTCTGTTAATCAGATTGTCTTCAACAATAAGAACGCGAATCGGCGGCGAGCTCCCAGAAGCGCTTTTATTCCCAGCTCCGACATATCGTTTTAAAGGTTGCTTCGGATGTTGTTGCGCCAAGTCAGATTGTGACTGTGCGTTGCTTACCCGTTTTTTAGCAGTGCTACCACTACCACCTGAAGATGATGAAAGTACCTTCTTTTCGCGTGACTTCATGCTGCTCGCATCACTGTTTTCAGAACGTCCATCAGTAGGCTGCTGGGCCAATTTCTGAGACTCAGCTAGCTTTTTGCTCGCATTCTGTAAGCGCGCACGAAGTCTCGCCTTGCGATCGCGAGTTGCATTTGGAGCTGCTGTCTTGGGAGCTGAGGAATCTGCAGTTTGTGATGGAGCTGAGTCGGTGCTTTCGGCAGCAATCGACTCTTTGCTGCTTTCAATCTCTTGGACGGTAGCTGGCAAAGCCGGTAATGGCTTGTCAACATCGACGTCAACAGACTGGTGCGATTTTTGTCTTTGGATTGACGGTCGTGTCGCGGTAGAAATTTGCAACTCAGGCGGTGGCTGCAAGGTTGTCGGCTGCGCCGCTGGAATGTTTACAGCTTCTGCATCAGTTGCCGTTTCCGCAGGAAGTGTTGTCAGGCTTTCCTCGCTATCTAATCTGTCATTACGATTAGGCGGTACTGCCGCAACAGAGTTATCCTCATCTGCTGTCTGAGCGTCACCGATACTTCGGAACTTGTTGCGTGCCTTCTGTTTGGCTCGGTTGAACAGCGCCATCTTGTCGCGCAAAAGGGATCGGGTCTTGGAGATGTTGGTGTTTTCGGTAGCTCCACGCTCCATATCAAAGCTGGACTTTGCCTGCAAAGCCAGCACCGAAGCGGATGTCGAAGATTCTGTAGTGTCAATTCTACTTAATTCAGAGCCAGCCTGTATCTGTGGCTTTTGCCTATGAGCCGTCGTAACAGTTGCAATCAAGCTATTTGGCTCTGTGCTTGGCGAATTAACAGGTGAGGAAGCCTCTTCTATTACTGACGCTGCTGTGTTATCTGTAGACTCATCCTTTCCTTCAGTGACAGTGTCCAATTGCTTTGTGTAATCCGGTATGGGCTCAGCAGCCGGAGCCTCTCGAGGCGACGTTGCACAACGCAGTGATCTGGCCAGCATGGCATCCACCTGGATGAGCGGACTAGGAGGTGATTCCCCAGCTTGGTTTTCCATGTCGGCATTGTCGATCTTTGGTCCAATGTCGATAGCCTCGGGACGCTGCTTCTTCTTTCGTTTGACAGGAATTGGAATCTCGAGTGTAGGAACCTGTAGATCAGACAAAACACCAGAGACATTGGCTACAGTGCGCACGTTAGAGTACATCCCCTCGCTACCTGTGCTGTGTGGCGTAGACAGTGCTGAGTGGTCATGATTGCCCGGGTGTGCTGATGGGGGTACTAGCTGTGGCGATTCGAGTGGGTGCTGCTGACCGCCCACAGGATAGCCAGCAGCCGATGCCCGCGTACGCCGTGCGTACCATGCAGCTCGCAAGCTGACCAGCAGCCGGCGCTCGCTGATAGGCTTTGGCACGATCCGGACAACGGGCGGCGGCAATGGGTGCGGCGCCACAGTCATTGCACGTACACAGTCTCGATACTTGGCCACCGACTCTATCGGTACTAGAACAATTATGCCCAGAGTAGCAGCAAATCCCCGCCGGCGGATACCAATTCCACCGCTAGATGAAGTCTCCTGCGTCTGTTGAAAAGAAAGAGGGCTACCAGCTAACCCTTTGCCCGAAGAAAATGTCAGAGTACCGCGGAGTGCCTCAAATTCAGTTCGCAACAGCTCGATGTCGTCGTCGATTATTACAAATGCTGGAGGTTTTTGGGCAACTATCTGCACAGATGTCCCTGGTATCGACGGCGTCCCCATATTGACGCCGACTTTGCGCTCAACATTGCAGCCAAACTCGCGCAGATAACCCTCAATTCCTGTTAGTAGTTTTCTCGAAACGCGGTTATCGGTGCGTGTTAATATCCGTGCTCCACGAAGCATTAAACGGAACTCTCCTAGACCAACCCATGATTGTGTCGCCAGGGAGGCTGTGTGAGATACAAGATCCGGTGTTGTTAGTGCTGGGCCTTGTGAAAACGTGCTTGTTGTCGAACGTGAAGTCTCAAGTGGTTGAAGAGCATTTGGGACCGCAAGTCGGACAAACAGCCAGTTGTGCTGAGACATTTCTGCTTCGCGGCATCTGGATTCGATATCGTCAGTCGCTAGTTCAGATTCTATGATTGGACATCCATCTCGGTCAACTCCACCAAGCTTTAGCGCGTCATCCGACCAGCAGACACGCCTACTCTCAATATAAATCCGCCCTCCGTAAGTCGTATTGCAAACTTCGAGTATCTCTGCCAGCCTTGCGTTAGTCCAGGGTACCGAAAGTGAAGAATTCTTTTCTGATTCTTCGCTGGCGGCGCCACGAGACACTCGGCGACACACAAAGTACACTGCAGCACAGCCATCGGCGTTTTGAGAACATCTGGGCACAATGCATACCTCGTCAGCGGCCTGAAGATGCTTCTCCAGCAAAAGACAGGCAGTCTCCAGAAACACGTGGCGAATTGGCTGCACAGCTTCCTGTAGCAGCTCCCAGTTTCCATGCATATAGGCAATCTCACCATCTATTGGAAACGCAGCCTTGACTGTCTCGTGTGCAGAAGACGGCGGTGTTGGTAGCGCAAATGACAAATGCACATCAAGTTCGGATGCCCGTGCCGCCAATACATCGGTGATGCTCTGCAGACACTCGAGAAACCCAATATTGGCATCGGTGGGGTCTAGAGCAGCTGGATCTGCCCTCGAGCACCGCTCCACGTGGTTGACAAGAAACATTGTGCTCGCTATTCCTGACGCAGATACCGTAATGCTCTCCATAGCGTCGCTCTCTAGTACTGTCTGGGCCCCACGCACAGCTAGTTGCATGTGTGCTTGCAGCAGCCGACAGAACCGCGCACGCTCTGACCGTAGGTTGTTCAAAGTCTCGCGCGCTGATGCGTGTGGGCCTTGCTTGCTGGCGCCCAGCAATGCCAGTCCGCTTGCCAGCAATGCCAGCTGGTTCTGCTGGCCGCTAAGGCTACCTGATAGCGCAGCTACAATCCCGCTTATCCCCAGTGCTAACTGGCGCCGTCGATTGCTATCTGTTGCATCCAGCGCCCTTTGAAACGCAAGTAGCGCGAATGCCAGTACCCACTGCGTGTCCGTTTCTGACGCAGCGGCCCTTTGCTCCATAGTATGTGTGCTCAGGGAAGACTCACAATTTTTGTTGATTGACCAGAGAATGTGAGCAATGCAATAAGGATTGCTATAATTTAAAGTGCATATGATATAGAAAGTTTAACAAAAGGCAAACAAAAAATTGAAAGTAGCAATCACCATCTATTCGCTGGTGCTGTGTGGATCCGTGCCACAGCAAAGATGTTTTTTTTATATTGTGCCGTGTGATCGCAGAAGAAACTGCAAGAACGATTCTGCACGCTCATAGTCGTGCGGACCTTGGTCGTACACTGGCGGACGCAAAAGAACTCTGCTAAACACCTGTGCGACTCGCTGCGCCGATGTGGCACCACGTTCAATCGCCTCTCGCAAGAACGCCAGCAGATAGACCAGCACGTTCAGGTTTCCAGGGGGCAGCACCTCCAGTGCCTCCAACGTTGCCGCTCGCGACACTCCGCCCGCCTCAATACAGGCAGGATACAGGTCGCATGGAATCAGAGGTTCCGGAAGTGACTGCAAAAGTTCTACGAGACTATTAGCTACCGTATCCACACCAATATCATGTGGTGCTGACAACGCGACGTTGCCGATGGCTTCAGGCAGAGGCGTCCCTGCCAAACCATCTCCTGTCAACAATATCGAGCTACTGCCACCAACTATTGATCTAGAGTTTCCCGGAAGAAGCGTATGGCCAATAGATGCTGCATCAATGTCAGAATCGGAGTTGGAATTTGCCTCCGAGTCATTGGCTAAAGACGATTCGCCAATGTTGCTGAGCGATAGATTTTCCAGTGCCTCTGCAGTCGATGGCACAAACCTAGAAACGCCGCCAAGCGTACCCGGTGTTTCCGCTGTTGATGTCGCCATTGTTGCAGCATTGTCTGAATAAAGATTCATATTGTCAAACCCAGCGTTCAGAGTCGACGAGACTAGAGTCTGATCTATAGGATTCATACGTGAACCAATACCACCAGTTCCGATCTGATGGTTATCATTTGACTGAAGCTGCTGCTGCCGCTGCTGGGATTGTTGAGCGGACAATGCTCGCAGTCGTGGCGACTGTTCCTCTACCACAGTACGTGCAACATGCGTCTCTGAATCGGTGTGCCACTGTAGTATGCTATCAGGATCAAGGGGGACATCAAGATCCAGACATTCCCTGACCTTACTTGCTAGCGCCCGATCACCTGGCCAGTAAAATAGTGAGTACCCACGATCAACACCGTACTGTGACAAAAAGTCAATCATGCTCCAGATGCACTTGGGAACGCTAAATTGCCCAGAGAGAAGACATTTGTCAAAGTCCTCATGGCTCATTTCGCGCACAGACTTCTTGCAGTGCACCAAATAGTCAAGACTCATCCCAAACACTGATGGCACGTACCGGCCCTGAACCTGAATAAAATAATCGCGACCACGCGTCAAGTGCAGTACCAGAATATCTGATAGCTCCTCTATTCCGACGCTCAATGCAGCAGATGTAACGTTGTCAACAAGCACGACAAATTCAAGAAAAACTTCCTGGCCGGGCAAAAGCATGCCACAGTCTGGAGTAATTCGCAGCCAAGCAGGTGCATAGCTCTCGCGCGAGGGTGTTGCGATAAAGCTATACTCCAGCGGAACCTGCCCAGCATTTGACAAGCGCATCTGTCGCCGCACCATGCGACCAAAACTGACATCACCAAGTTCAACCACATTCGATTCCAGCGTAGCTGTGGGAATGCACTCGTTCTCGTAGCGATCCAGTACGCGCATAACATCTACGTAGACTGTCTGTCGCTGCTCGGCATCCACCTTCCATACATCGATACTCAGTCGTGATCGCACTGGTTTATGATCAGATGTCACTAGCGAGTTTACAGATGTATACTCAAGGCTTTGGATTCCATCTTCGCATCCCGGTCGTGTCCACCACAAGATTCGATCGCACCATGCCGGTCTTCTCTTGGGGTCATAGTCGTTTGTCCCCAGTATATACTTATAGGTAGGAGCAAATGCAATATCGGCTTCGTCAAATCCCTCAAACGCTTGCTTATTCATCATTGATATCCGCAGCTGGTCGAGCCCAATTAGTGACGCATACTCGCCTCGTTGTATAAGATCGTTCATATCACCTGTATCTATTGCCAGGCGATAGTTCAAGTCGCCAAACCAGAGCAGATAACTGTGATCAAAAACGGAAAGTGGCCGCCCATTCGTGGCCTGACCCGAGCCGACCACGCTGCCTTTGGGCAAAAGCGGGTCTGCTGCCGCTGCTGCCGACGCTGCTGTCTCTGATGCCCCTTCCTCATCTTGGAGACTAAACGACAGCCTTCGACACAAGTCATGAAACTGAGCATTGCGTCTGTCAACCTGTGCCGCATCATGTGCCAAATGTGAGCACACAAAGCACATCGGCGTGTCCATATAAACCATACGCACTGCCACCGCGCCCTTATTACCAACCATTCCCATGATGCCGCACCCGACCGACGTTGCCTGCACACCGCTGACATGCTCGAGCACATCAATACGGCAATATAACATTATAAACATTCCAATTAGCTGTTTTGACGCTAGTTTGCTGTACGAGTATCGCGCGTTCCCCATCCCCTGCTCGATCGCATCAGTCCACTCATTGTCCTTGACTGCATTGTTGTACACAAACGCTTCGGCGCGCGCATCAAGCTCCTGAAACCCTAGAATTACTAGCTCTGGCAGTTTGTCATATCCAACCTGGCTGCCATCTTTTGGTACAAACCCTAGCCACTCCGATAGCTCGTTGCTGTTGGCAACTGACTTGCCATTGACGTTCCAGGTGCCAATAAACACATTTATATGCTTGCTGCTGAGAAACTCTGCTCGGCGATTTTTAAGCGAGTGAAGGATCCATGCCTCCTTTGTTGGGTTACTGACCCGGTGCTGTGGGCTCAATGGATAAGCTGTACTCGTTGTTGAAACACGCTCTGTTGAACTGGTGGCATCACTCGATGTCCTTGTTGCAGACGCAGCCACAGTCGTGTCTGCTGTTGAAAGTATCGCTGGTTCGAGTACTGGTGCTGATTCCGTTGAACTTTGTGCATTTGGTTGTTCCTGAGTACCCATTTCTACTGTCTATGAAATATGAAATAGCGTGGAATTGTCGTTTTTTAAAAAATAATCGGAATTGGTATACGAGAAGCAAAGAACACAAACCCGTTTGCTGCCGAAAACTTGGATAAGGAAGGGCGCCACCAACAGATATCTGAGTGTGTGACGTCGTCTTCAATCAGACATGTTGCATTGACTCGGCCATATTACATTCAGGGAAATAGGCGTGTAAATTTTTAAATATTATATTGAAATTTTTCTTTCATGCATTCGCAAGAACAGCTAGTCTAACTCATAAAAAATATGAGAAGAGTCAGCAGCCTTGATAAAAGGGAAAGAAAGAAAAAGCAATACCAGAATCACTAATGTACAGGTTGAAGAAGAGGAAAGAAGGGGAGTGTGACCACAATTAGGGAGTTCGGGCAGAGCAAAAACCAAGAAAACCTTGCTTACTGCCATGTCCTCTAGAACTTGCCCTTGCTAGGACGCGAGACAGTGGCAGTGATGTAGCCCGAGGGGTCGGCAATGGGCATGTAGACCTCGGCATCAGCCTTCAGGTTCTTCAGACCGAATGGAGACAGATCGAACGGGAAGTAGTGAATGTTAGGAAGTGCGTAGTACACGTCGTCAACAGCAGGGAACTCATTGAGGATACGGTCAGCCATGATATACATGGTGGTCTGGACCGAAGCATGAACCCAGGCACGGGGATCATTGGCAAAAGCATCAAGAGTGTTGCGCTTGGCGCCCGAGTAGATATCGTTAAAGGCCAGCTTCTGCAGCTTGCCCAGACAGGTGTCGATGAACTTCCACTGGCACAGGACCTTGGTCGACAGCATGCGGTCAGGCATGTCGGGCAGGGTAGCCAGCTCGTCGCGCCAGAAGTCAGTGAATGACGAGTTGGTGGTCTTGAGGACCTCGAGATCGTAGAAGCCCGAGGTGATCGTGACCTTGCGCTGCTCAGCAGACGGCGGGTTGACCTTGGTGATCACAGCCTCGGTCCAGCGGGTCTCCTTGCCCTCGCGGTAGAACGAGTGGGGGTGGTTCTTGTCGTTGAACTTCATGCGCTCCCAGGGCTTGGTGATGATCTTGACCTGGCACGTCGTGACGTGGGCGTACTTGTTGACCATGAAAGCGGCAACCTCGGAGGCAAAGACCTCAGGGACCATGACCTTCTCGGCAGGCAGGGTCTTGGCCAGGTAGAAGACGGTGTTCTTCTGCGAATCAGTTGCGACGACCAGCTTGTTGTCGCCCTTGGTGTACGATGACTCGAACTGGTCACCGGACAGCAGGCAGCGGACGCTGTAGTCGGCAATCTCCTGCCAGCCGTCGGCGTGGCGAACAACGCGCACAACACGGACACGGTCCTTGCCGTAGGCCTGCGACTTGACAATTGAGGTTTCCATTTGAATAGACTGAGAGGTGTTGGCGTAGAAAGAGATCGGATTAGTGGCAAAAAGAGGAGGGATAACTCTGAAGAGGTTTTGGTTGATGAAGTAGAAACGAGTTTTTGCTTCCTCGGTCTTCCTGTCTCGTTTTATATCATGTTTCGAGCATTGTTTGTAACAGTCTTTTGATGCTATATCTTCAACGATAATCATTGGGTATGCCAAACAAGGCTTGCGGCCTTGAGATTAAGAGTGTGCACTTATTCAAAAAGCTATGAAATTTATTTAAACCAAAAATTCGCCGCACTTGATGCGGCAATCACACGAGTCGTGCATATTTTTGTACTACTTTGTTCCTTGAAACAAGCATGCTTCGACTTATGTGCGTGGGAGAGGACGGCGGTTTTTCATCGCCACAAATCAGCTGTTTTAACATTTTCGGAACCGGGGACGGTATTCAGCTGAACCAGTACAATATTCATTCGAGAAATCTCCTTTTGGACATGTGCTCGACCAGAGAAAATCGAGTACTAGCGTTCTAAATGTCTTATCTTCAATGTTAATCATAGAACATTCAGTCTGTGCTTTTGAAATTCTCCGACTGAAACGCATCGATTGATTCATACCGATTACGCTCAAATTATGACATGTAATGATTTGATAATCAAAAATATGTAAATTACTGTTGTTAGTAATTACCGCCCTGTGGAGGGCGGCCGAACTGTGAGGCCTGGGGACCGTAGTTCTGCTGCGGTGGATGACCCTGCTGCTGGTGCTGCTGGGGAAAGCCCTGCTGCGGTGGGTGGTTATACTGTTGCTGTTGACCAAAACCTTGAGGTGGACGCTGCTGACCGTATTGCTGCTGGGGAGAGTGCTGCTGGCCATACTGCTGCTGGGGTGGATGCTGCGGAGTTCCATAGCCTTGGTGCTGGTATGCCGGCTGCTGATGCTGAGGATACCCCTGTGGCTGCGGCTGATTGGGGTGAGGCGCATATCCTTGGGATTGAGGCTGGCTAGCGTGAGGTGCGTATCCCGGGGTATGCTGCTGCTGAACCTGGGGAGCGTAAACGGGAGGTTGTGCTGGATGAACATTGTGCGAAGGGGCATGTCCCTGGAATGCTTGCTGGTGGACGCCAACAGGGTGGCTCTTTTCGAGATAGTGCTCTTCCTTGTGTTCCTTGTGTTCCTTGTGCTTATCTTTATGCTCCTTGTGCTTCTCCTTGTGCTCCTTGTGCTTTTCCGAATGCTTGTTTTTTCTTGAGCCAGACGAACGCGACGAGGAGCTAGATCTTGAACGATGGCGGTGGTCCGAATGGCGCGAGGAAGAACGGCTACGAGATCTGGAACCCATGTTTAAAAAATAATGGAAGAAACGATACTTAGTGAAAGAAGAACTTTTAACGTTGTTTACGTTCCAAAACTTATTGCATTGGGCAGCAGCTCAGCTTTACACTCTGTTGCTAACCAGATATTATGCATTGAAAATCATTCAAAAAGTGACCCTCATCCTTGGTCTAATTATAAATATCGAGTAAGATTTATTCAGAAAAATTGGATTAAGAAACTTAGAACTGGCCACCAGCACGGTTGTCCAGAGGGACGTTGCCTGCGGAACTGTGGTGCTGCTTGGTGTTGTCGTAAGAGTTGCCCAGAGGATCTAGCTTCTGGCTCATCGGATCGTTTACCTGCTGGCCAATCGGGTTGTTCATCTTGTGGCCCATCGGGTCGACAGTCTG
>JANBSE010000412.1:0-10649 GCA_027578475.1 Coemansia sp. RSA 2607
TCGTTTCCATATATCATCTATTGTACTGTATTGTGCCTAATGCAGCGTCGCACAAATGGTGCTGCTGACTGTTGAATGCTGAGCGCCGAGTAATGGCTGCGCTGCACCCGTCGCTATGCCAAAGCCCTCGCCGCTACGCCGTCTCGCCTGCCGCCGCAAACATCTTTTCCGACACCACGTTGCGCAGCTTCTGCTCCTCGCGCCGCTGCTCGAACGCCTTGACGCTGCGCCTGATCTCGCGCGTCTCGGCCACCAGCTGGTGCGCGCTGAATGGCCTCTCCTCCAGCATCCGCGCCCCGTACGCCTGCGCCTCCTTGCGTGCAATCTTGGCCTCGACCTCCTCGCGCCCGCGCACCTTGTAGAACTCCTCCGTCGCCTGCACGTATGCCGCCTGCTCGCTCATGCCCTTGCTCTGCATCAGGTAGTACTGGTACCGGATCACACTACAACGCTTACAACAATCCATTAGCCTCCAACTGTTCTCACTTTCTCTCTGACAAATCCTTCACACAATGCCTGTGGCTGCTGCCTTGTGCCACCAGTCGCCACAGCCATCATTGCATCCACACAATAAAGAATCAGGGCCTTTGCGCGCCAGCTGTTCGCTGTCCGCTGTCCGCCTTTGCAGCCTTCACTATCGCCATTATCATCATCTACTGCTGATGTGCTGGTGCGCTAACGCCTACTGCGCTACAATCGCCCTAGCTAAAGACGCCTTTGTCTCTCTTTCTCTCATTCTTAACCTTTGCCCATTGTTGTCCATCCCGCCTGACACGCTGACGCAAAACACAAACATCCCTCTAACACAATACTGCCACTCTCGGCCATGCTACAATTTCCACTGGATGCTCAGGCCTCGCCTATTGCTACCGGTAGAATATCCCTCGCCACATCATCAAATCACTGCTTCATCAAATCACCACTTACTCTTCTCCCGTGACTTGCTTTCGCCCGCTTGCCAGCTGGCTCCAGTCGCTGCTGGTCTGCCCCGTGACCTCCATCAGAATGCGCGGCCGCGCCAGCTCAAACGGATGGTTCTTGTAGAACTCACGCCGCAGCCGGTCCTCCGGAAACTCAATCTTGGGCGGCCTTGTGCTGCGCGTACGCAGCTGTCTCTTGCTGTGCTTGGTCGAAACACATCCTTCAGGGAGCGATCGCTTGATCTCCGCTCGGACTTCTTCGCCGTCCGCAGCCTCCGCATTGACTGCCGCTCTCTTCTTCTCAAACTCGAGCCTGCCTGCTGTGCCGAAATACGACGGATCGCGCACCAGACTGTCGGCCGCTGGCACCCTTCTCATTGCGCGCAGCCAGGCCGGGACCTGTGGCCGCAGATTCGCCTTTAAGAGCTGCTCGTATGTCTGACGCACCCCGCGTGCTGCCGATGGCTTTTTGTACATTTTTACTTTTAAATCACACAGAAATGCGTCTAAACACAATAAAGGTTCAACTAATTTAACAAGAAAGCAAAAAACGATATTGCCCCTCTGACACAGATAAGTTCAATGATCTGATTACCAATTCCCCACTTTTTTTTTAATTTTTCAGGATCAATGGGAGTATAATCGATATTGACAAGCCCCGCTTAAAAAGGTTGGAACCATTTAGAAAGCTGTCTCCACACTACCCTTTTTAGACTGGACTAAAGCGGCCGCGGAATGCGCAACGTTCTTCTATCAGTAACCAAGAAACAAATGCACAACTAACCTTAGCTTGTGCGATATGCATATCTGACTTCAAGATCCATCATCCTGTCTTTGATTTTCCTCATGGGATGTCTCGTTTCGGATCAAGAATTTTGCTGCTGTCGTCACTTTTCTTTCCGCTAGCTCAACCCACACTTTTCATTTCTCATAAATATCGTTTCTCTACCATGCAACGTCTTTCCGACGAGACTGTGCGTCTATTGCGTTCGACTGCCGTTATAACTGATGTCTGTGACATTGTCATGGCTCTGTTTGACAACAGTACGTTATAAAATCATATATTCACTATGTTAATTCCTCAAGATCGTGCTTTAATCCGCCTATAATACATAACAGACACCTTTTAATAATATCTAGCCATATCTCTTACACACCTTTAGGTATTGATGCTGCCGCTACAAGGTTCAGAATCGACGTGCAGCTTGACCAATTTACCGTTATTGCCAAAGACAATGGCTGTGGCATCCCCGAATCACATTTGCAAGTGCTTGGTCAGCGCTACTACTCCACCAAGCTTGCTAGTTCTACTTTCCACGGTTCCAAAAAAGAGACCCGAACCATTGGCTTCCGCGGAGAAGGTAAGCTTCTACACACTCTAGTTTTTTAGTTTATTATATCACCATTGTTCCTAACTCCGATATCATCTCCATCTCTAGCCCTTGCAAGTATATCACAGATTGGCGTGCTTGACATTGCCACTCGAGTTGCCGGATCCGAAAAAGCTTATCGCTCCACCATTCGCGATGAACGCTTGCTTTTTAGTGGCGAAATCGACGCAGGTCGTCTTGAAGGCTACAGCACCATTGTAAAGGTTACAAACATATTTGCATCTCTGCCAGTACGCCAGCGCATTGTCAGAGACACTTCAAAAACACTTGTTGAAAACATCCGCTCTCGTCTGCAAGTACGATCTCTTGCATACCCTGATGTTGCAATACAGATGTTCAGGACCCCTGGAATGACCAGCGTGCTTTTGCTTGGTTCAACTTCCTCACTCAACCTACGTCTTTCCCAAATATACGGCCCATCTGTCGCACGACACCTTGATTTTATTACACTAGATTATGAGGGTTATCGTCTTTGCGGATCAATATCTAGAGTTCCTATTCTAGGGCGAATACAGCATATATTTGCAGATGGCTGTTTGTGGGATTCTCCGGAACTCGTCAGTATTATTCGGTCAGTACTGGGCGGTAGCGATTACATGTCAAAAGCCAACGTAGCCGATATTTCCAAGCACTCGAACAAGGTGCGATCTCTTCATCCAATGTTTGTGCTCTCTATAACTCGACGCGTCGATATGAACACACACAGCGCACAAATAGACTATCGAACGCGCAGCGGTGAATTCAAGGTAACCATGTTAAACATCCCTTTTTAGAAAAAGCAATTGAGCTACATTGGTAGTACGCTGCTAAAACTCATTGCATATTGAAGTAATAGGTTACATCCGAAATCAAACAACTTGTCGTTCTGGCGTGCATAAAGTTTCTACGCAAGCTGAGCATGATTAGCGATTCTCAGATGCAGTCCGTGATGGTGTCGGCCAAATTAGCACAGAGCTCGGTAATGACAATCGCCAGTCAAAAACGGGTTTTGGAAGACAGTCACTACGAAGCCGCAAAACAGAATAATACCGATTTATCCAGTGCTAAAAGAGTGTCGACTGTGGTCACGAACAGAAGGTAATTTGTGCAAAGTACACGGAACTGATGATACACTTAAGCGCCTTGTGACCTGCAATTGCTGGCAAGCTTATTCTGAGCTGCTCTAAACACATTCTGTAGGTTTCCGATCAGATCGAGCGCACAGAGACCGGCGCACTACATTCACAGTGGGTACGGCGACCGGAGTGAAACGAATGATAATGCAAATATTCCAATAGCAGTTGCTGAGAACCCCTGGAAATCAAACATGTCCACTGCATACAGGCAGACACAACCGGATATTGCCTCGCTTGAAGTTATTGGGCAAGCTGACAGCAAGTTTATTATGTGCAAGGAGAAAAGCCAGCCCTCGTGGCTAGTCGCGATTGACCAGCACGCGGCTGACGAGCGGATCAGGCTTGAAGCCAGCTATACTCAGCTCAACCACACACTGTACGAAATATCAGCACTTTCGCCGGAGCAGCCTGTCACGATGGTCGAAGGAATCAGCGTCCTTGTCCCGCCAGCTACGGCAACGATGAGCACACACAACGCACGTATTCTTGCGGGTCTTGGTGACAGCCTCCGTATGCTTGGGATCCGAGTATCCGTGTCTGTGCCCGGGGCATGCAGCATGCCAGACGAAAGTAGCGAAATGGCAGTACAGATTCTGTGCGTCCCGTCGGTTCTAGCACCGCGGCTTGGCAGTTCTAAAAACGGCAGCAAAGGATTTGCAAAGGAGTTGCTGATTTCGGTGGCAGGTTGGTTTGGCGAAAAACGAGATGAGCTGCTTCTAAAGCATAGTTGGGCGTCGCCATTGTATTCTCGAACACAGGGATCTCGGCCAACGCAGCCATGCTTGGAGGATGAGCCGTCGAGCGTTGATGACACATGGCCGATGCTGGTCGGCGTCCCAACGGTCATTCTGGATACGCTCAAATCACTTTCCTGTCGAGGTAATGTGTAAAGATTATCTCTGGCGTTTCTGCTTTGCAGTCGCCCTTCACCTGCCCCCAAACTAAAATGGGTTGAACAGGAAATTAAGAGCAACAACAGATTGTAGGAGCGGTAAAGTTCAACGAGCAGCTCAGCCGCGACGAGTGCCAGGCCATTGTACGGCAGCTGGCGGCGTGCAGATTTCCCGGGTTCTGTGCGCATGGAAGGTGAGTGAGTGTGTCTTTGCGAGGCCCTGAGCAGTGCTTGAGACTGCACAGTCAACTGACACGCACTAGCGCGACCACATGACATGGATCTGTGAAAGGAAAAGAGATGGGCCGGCTAACGTTGCCTAACGAATTGCTAATGATGGTCCCATGGCGCACGCAGTGTGCACTTATTACCCTTTCTTTTTTTCTCAGCACCCGTAGGCGATCGGTGGCCCGAGTTGCAATGCTCAATCAGCCAGAAAAGGCGTAGGCTCCGGAACAACTGTTGTTCCCCTCCCCACTGCAAACTGAGAGTGGGATAATTATTTTCCCGATGTGTGCATCATCCGCATAATACGATTTTCCGTTGGCTGGAATTGGCGCATGTGATGGGTGGGCGCGGGCCGCCCAACAAATCCAGGCGCTTTGTGCGCCAGGGAAAAAAAACGAGCACACTGGGCGAGCTGGGTGCGATTGTGACTCACAGTGTCCAGGCAGATGTGTGATCTCACAGCAAGCCGGACATAAATACCGAAAGGTAGTGAACCTTAAAAGCACAGACGACGTAGTTTCATCTAATCTCTCACTTTTTTTCTCCTCTGCCTTTTGTTTTGTAAAGATCATTTTTCCATTATTATTGTAACACATTGTGAACTGTACTTGTCTCTGACACATCAATATATCTTTACCGCTTTTCCCCAACCACCCCTTAAAAGTAAAAGAAAACCACCTGCTGCCGCCATGTCCAAGACATACAAAGTCGTCGTGCTGCCTGGAGACGGCGTTGGCCCCGAGGTCACTGCCGAGGCAATCAAGGTGCTGAACGCCGTTACAAACACCCGTGCGCGCGCCGGCGGCGCCAAGATCGAGTTTGAGGAGCACAAGTTTGGCGGGTGCGCCATCGATGCCACCGGCTCGCCGTTCCCCGACGAGACACGCGTCGCTTGCGAGAGCGCCGATGCCATTCTGCTGGGCGCGGTCGGCGGCCCGCAGTGGCCCCGGCCCGTCGATGCCCAAGACGCGTCCAAGGGGCTTGGCCCGCGGCCCGAGCAGGGTCTGCTTGACCTGCGCAAGAAGCTCGACCTGTTCGCCAACATCCGGCCGATGTCGTTCCCGGCCAGCACCCTGACCAGCTGCTCGCCCCTGAAGGAGGAGCTTGTGCGCGACGCCGAGTTTGTCGTGCTGCGCGAGCTCGTTGGCGGCATCTACTTTGGCAAGCGCGGCGAGGAGGACGCCGAGGGCAGGGCCTACGACACAATGGAGTACTCCGTCGCCGAGGTCGAGCGCATCGCGCGCCTCGCCGGCGTGCTTGCGTCCAACGCGCGGCCGCCCATGAAGATCCACTCCATCGACAAGGCCAACGTCCTGGCGACGTCGCGCCTGTGGCGCCGCGTGGTGACCGACGTCATCACCCGCGAGTTCCCCAAGCTCAAGCTCGAGCACCACCTCGTCGACTCGGCGTCGATGCTGATGGTCAAGAACCCGCGCGCCCTCAACGGCGTCGTGCTGACCGAGAACATGTTTGGCGACATCCTGTCCGACGAGGCGTCGGTCATCCCCGGCTCGCTCGGCCTGCTGCCGTCGGCGTCGCTCAACAGCGTGCCGTCGCCAACCAAGCCGAGCCGCGGCCTGTACGAGCCGATCCACGGCTCGGCTCCCGACATTGCTGGCCAGGGCATCGCCAACCCCGTCGGCACCATCCTCAGCGCCGCCATGATGCTGCGCTACTCGCTCAACATGGAGCGCGAGGCCAACATCATCGAGCTGGCCGTGCGCCGCGTGCTGGACAGCGACGAGCTCAACGGCTGGGGCATCCGCACCAAGGACCTGGGCGGCTCGGCGTCGACCACCGAGATCGGTGACGCCATCGTGCGCGCCGTCGTTCCCTACGCCGAGGGCCTCAATGTAGAGGACCGCACTGCCCCTGTCCCGCTGCTGCTCGAGCGTCCTGCCGGCCGCCGCGGCATGACTTTCTGCGAGAAGATCATTGCGCACCACGCCATCGGCCTGACTGCCCCCGGCCACGTCAAGCCCGGCGACATGGTCTGCGTCAGCGTCGACTGGACCATCGCATCGGAGCTGACCTGGAAGGGCATGGACAAGACGTACAACGCCATGGGCCGCCCGGGCGTCAACCGCAACGACCGCTTCTGGCTGGCTGTCGACCACACCGTCGACCCGCGCATCATGGACCAGGCCAAGCCGCAGGAGCTGATTGCCACGTCCGAGCAGTTCGCCGAGGAGGCGCATCTGGTTGACTACCAGCGCCCCAACTACTCGATCCTGCATACCGAGTTCTACCGCGAGCGCGCCCAGCCTGGCCAGCTCGTCATTGGTGCCGACTCGCACACGTGCTCTGGCGGTGCCGTCGGTGCCCTGTCGATCGGTATGGGTGCCGCCGACGTCGTGATGCCCCTTGTGACTGGTGAGACTTGGCTGCAGGTCCCCGAGACCGTCGAGATCCGCTTTGTCAACGCGCCTCCGTTCGGTATTGGCGGCAAGGACATCATCCTCGACGTTCTGCGCCAGCTCAAGCGCAACACCGTTGCCTTTGAGCGCGCCGTCGAGTACACTGGCCCTGGCCTCAAGTACATGAGCTGCGATGCTCGCTTCGCCTGCGCCAACATGGCCACCGAGTTTGGTGGTATTGCTGGCGTCTTTGAGGGCGATGAGATCACCGCCGCGTACATTGCCAAGCGCAAGAGCCCCGAGTACAAGAAACACTCGCTGTACTTCAAGGCCGACGCCGACGCCGAGTACGCTGAGTCGCACATCATCGATCTGTCGCAGGTCGACTCCCTCGTTGCTCTGCATCCGAGCCCCGACAACGTTGTTCACGTTGACGAGGTCAAGATGGATCTCGATGGCTGCTTCATCGGCGCTTGCACTACTGCCGAGGAAGATCTGATTCTCGCCGGTCTGGTTCTGGAGGCTGGCTTCAAGAAGGGACTGGTCCCCGTTGCCAACGGCAACCGCCGAGTCACTCCCGGCTCCGTGCCTATCCTGGCCAAGCTGCGCCGCCTGGGCCTTGTTGATGTCTATGAGCGTGCTGGCTTCAAGATTGGTGCGCCTGGCTGCTCGTACTGCCTGGGTATTGCTGCCGATGTTGCTGGCGACGGCGAGGTCTGGCTCAGCTCTCAGAACCGTAACTTTAAGAACCGCATGGGCCCTGGCTCGATTGCCAACCTTGCGTCGGCTGCCACCGTTGCTGCTTCGTCGTTCAACATGAGCGTCACCAACCCCCGCGAGCTGCTTGACATGATCGACCGCGACCGCTTCAACCGCATGCTTGACATCTGGATGGACAAGGCCGAGGAGATTGTCATCAGCGAGCCAAACCCTGTTCTGGAGGAGACCCGCGGCGAGACTATTGCTTCGCGCAACACCGACAGCGTCGGCGAGTCTGCCGCTGAGGACGGCGAGCAGCCGATCGACAAGAGCAAGTTCATCACTGGCAAGGTCCAGCGCTTCGGCGACAACGTCGATACTGATGCCATCATCCCGGCACAGTTCATGCCTGGCGTCTCCGACGAGGATCTCGGCACCCACGCCTTCCAGTACTACCGCCCCGAGTTCCGCGAGAAGGTCGCTCAGGGCTTCGACATTGTCGTTGCCGGTATTGGCTTCGGCTCGGGCTCGTCGCGCGAAGAGGCTCCGCGTGCGCTGAACGGCGTCAGACGCAGCCCGACCGAGCTCGGAATCAAGGCTGTCATTGCCAAGTCGTACGCGTTCATCTACCAGCGCAACCAGGCCAACCAGAGTCTGCTCGGCCTGATCCTCAAGGACGAAAAGTTCTACGAGCTGGCCCAGGAGGGCGCCGAGGTTTCGATTGATCTGGCTGGTCGCAAGATATACTGTGGCGGCCACAGCTTCACCTTCAACCTGTCGACCATGGAGGAGCGCCTGATCACCGGTGGTGGCGTCATCGAGATGTACAGCAAGTACAGCAACCTGCTTTTCCGCGCTGCCATCGCTGCCGATCCCGAGTCGGTGCTCAAGAACGCTGGCGGCTCGTGTGGCAAGCCGACATCTTGTGGCGACTCTGGCGCACAGCAGCTGGAGTGGTAAATCAATATTCTCTTTTAAAAGTTTCTAAAGTTTTCCATTGTTTATTTTACTTTTTCAAAATGTCTGAATCTGAGCTCAATCGCAAGCGCCTGGCAATGGGTATCGTCGAGTACCTCGACAAGTCTGTTGCGGAAAACTTTGTTTCGGGCGATGCCGCTGAAAGCCTCGAGATTGCAAAGCAGTGCATTGCCGACGCCTTTCAAATCGATTCCGAAGATGCGGCTCAGGTCAAAGAGCTGTCCCTCAAGCCGTTCTCGCTCGACAAGGTGTTTGAGGTGTACCTGAATGCGCAGGCGAAGGTTGGTTCTACAGGTACCAGCGCGACGACTGAGTCCCCCGCAGAAGCTCCAGCACCATCTGGTCCCACTGACGAAGACCGCAAGCGCGCGGATGAACTGAAGGCTGAAGGCAATGCACTTGTTTCGGCGAAGCAGTATCCGGAGGCTATTGCTGCATACACCAAGGCTATTGAGATTGTCGGAGACAACGCTGTGTACTATGGCAACCGGGCTGCTGCGCACAGCCAGAATGGCGACCACGCAGAGGCTGTGAACGATGCAGAAAAAGCCCTTGAGATTGACCCCAACTACGTTCGAGCATACTCGCGACTGGGTCGCGCGTTCTTTGGATTGGGTAAACTCAAGGAGGCTGTTGAGGCCTACGAGAAGGGTCTCGAGATGGATCCCGGAAACACCGTCATGCAGTCATCGCTCGATACAATCAAGTCTAAACTCGGCTCATCGGGGGACGTCAGCCGTTCGTCGCCAGGCGCTAACGCCGACTCTGGCGCCAGTGCCAGTGCTGGTGCCGGTGCCGGTGCCGGTGCTGGTGCCGGCGGCTTTGACTTTGCGTCGATTATGAACAATCCGGCCCTTATGAGCATGGCGCAGAATATGATGGCTAACGGCGGGCTCGATAGTCTGATGAGCAACCCGGTCATTGCGCAAATGGCCAGCAACTACGCCAGCAGTGGTCAGATGCCAAACATGTCGGATCTTATGAATAACCCCGAAATCGCCAATCTCACCAGTAATCTTTCGGGCATGGGTGGAAGCGGTTCTGGCAGTGGTAACAATTCTGGTGCCAACCCACTTGCATCTCTGCTTAATAACCCAGGTCTGATGAACATGGCCCAGCAGTTCATGAACAACAACAACAATAGCGGCAGAAACAGTGGCGGTAACAACAATGGTGGAGGTGACAATGAGAATAACCACAATTAAAATTTTCGGTTTCATCATCGTATGATCTGGCTTTTTTGATTATTGATTAAACTTTCTTGCTGCCGCATTTTAGCTGAGCTCTTTGACTCTCTTGCTTTCTTTTGTGAATCGGTTGCTGAATTCAAGCAGGGACCAACTCTACCTCTCTGCCTATTCTTTATACTGTACGCATATTTGTCTCCACTGCATTCGGTTGGGAGTTTGCCAACCATTTTTTACAGTCGCATTCTACTTCATTTCACAGATCGCGTGCTATAGCTCTTATTAGACGAGTCGTATCTTATATTTTTAGCGTTCGACCCAGGCGGGAGTGCGAGGGGGAACAGATGCTTGGATACTCCTTGCTTATAGCAGCAGCAGCAGCGATCAAACGCCGAAGCGCTGTCACACAGCTCCGCCGATACTATATCTGTCGGCGGTTGAACATCAGAAACTCGATCGATTCTAATGATTCCAAGGTTAGCACAGCTCGAAACCAGCGCTTGGTATTGCAGCTGGCTCGCTACTCACAAAAAGGCACGTCGGAAGGCAATACAGACAGCGTTAAATCCTCCAGAGTCGACAGACTGGATAAGATATTGATGCGTAGTTACAGCCCCTATCTCACAAAATTTTACCAGCTACTTTCTGCTGATCAGAGAGCTACGTTACAGTCATACAGCGATGCTCTAAGTCGCTCCACCACCGGCGGGCGGCATTTGTATCAGCTATATCAGACGTTGAGAAAGCAGCAGTTACACGTATACCTGACTGCGCGTGCCATGCAGCTTCTGATGTCGCGTCTGTCTTCAGAAAAGACCATACCAAACCAAGATCCAAAAAACCAAACCTCTAATCTCATTGTGGAGCTAATTGGAGACTATG
>JANBSE010000413.1:0-10566 GCA_027578475.1 Coemansia sp. RSA 2607
GCCTTCTCGTCGCCCAATCTGCCCCCGCTCGTCAAGGTCGGTGTCGAGATCGAGGTCAACTGGCCCGAGGTGCTGCGTCCCAACGCTATTGAGCCCTTCTGCGCCCACAAGCACATGGACGAAAACGTCGCCACCCTGCGTCTGTTCCCGGGCATATCTGCTGCCGCTGTGCGCGCCTTCCTAGCCCCACCCATCCGTGGCATTGTGCTTGAAACGTTTGGCGCCGGTAACGCTCCCGATGCCCGCCCCGCTATTCTCGAAGCCCTTGCTGACGCCAGCGAGCGCGGCGTTGTTATCGTAAACGTCACACAGTGTCAGCGCGGCAACGTGTCGGATCTCTATGCAACTGCACGCGGCCTAACCACAGCCAAGGTTGTCCCCGGCCGCGACATGACCTCTGAATGCGCTCTGACCAAGCTCAGCTACCTGCTTGGCCGCGGCCTGACGCCTGAACGCTGCCGCGAGCTACTTGGTCGGAGTCTGCGTGGCGAGCTGACTGTTGTGCAGTCAAACTCGCGCCCCATATACTCTTCAACAAATGGCCGTCTGCACACATTCACGCAGTTTGTCTCGCGTCAGATCCTCGACGAGACACGCGCCAACGAGCCAAACATTGAGCCGTCCGAGCACAGGCTGCGTTTGCATTCGCAGTCCACAGGCAACTGCACGCCAATGCCTGTAGAGGGCGGCAGCGGACCGCGGGCACGCGAGACTGTGACCGAGCGCGCATCCATCTACCGCTCCTTCTTCCCCGTTCTGCTCTGCGCCGCTGCGTCCACCGGAGACCTGCAGGGCATGTACATGCTCGAGGCCGCGTCCAACAATAGTCTCGACGTGACCTGCTATGACTACACCGGCCAGACCCCGCTACACAGCGCCGTGCGTGCCGGCCAGCTCCCCTGCGCACGCTTTCTGCTCAAACGCGGCGCAAGCGTGCATGTGCTTAGCCGCCGCGGCCATACGCCCTTGTTTGAAGCAATATATGCGCGTCACCCCGAGATGGTCAACCTGCTGGTTCAGGCAGGCGCACATTTCAGCGACGCCGAGATTCGCGACCTGATGCTCAGCATGCAGCATGCTGTAGCCAGAGGCGATATTGAGTTTGTCAAGATTGCTGTGCGCGCCGGCTTCGACGTTGCTACCACCGACCATGAGGGACGCACCGTGCTTTATTTTGCTGTTATTGCTGCGCAGGTCGAAATTGTACAGTATCTGCTGACTCTGCCCGGCGTATCTATCGAGCACTGGGACCACTGGGGGTACACCCCGATGGACTACGTCCTGCGCAACCTCGATCTGTGGAGCGAGTATGGCGCTCCGCACGAGGACAGCCTGCATGATATGCAGCAAATATGCTCGCTATTCTACGACGCCATGAATACCCGGGAGAAGAACGCGGCAAACTAACGTAGTATATATGGCCAATACACGTTATACATTCCTTATTGTGGCGTTGCGTGATACAAACGAATAAATTACATTTATCAAAACGTACTTCTAGAATACACAGGGAAGAGCAAGCTGCAAAAGCACATGTCCTTGGCACAAACAAAAAACAATGGCCAAAAAGCTCATGTTTGCCTACTAGCATTGAGTATATTCGCCAATTCACACTTGGTGGAGCAACACTCAAATAATGACATCTATTAGAACTAGATGAGAGTACTGTACTTTGATTTGCACTGAATGCTTTCATACACGCCTTGCCACCAATTTCCATATATTAATGTCAATGCATTAAATGAAGAGAACGCGTAAAGCTAATAGATAAACTGCCAAAAGCTATACTATACACACTGATTTCTGCGCATTCTACAACTAGGCATTTTGTACCGAATCACAAATGCAAGCTGGATACAATTTTTTTCAGTCAATATTCTATAAGAAGCAAAGGGTTGCCTCATGCGTAACTTTAGATCCTAAATACCCGGTTACTACTGTTTACTCTATATCGCTTATATATATATTTTTTAAATTAGACATTAGTGTCAGTTTACTCACATAGGTCATTATACCTTTGCCCTTTGCCCTATTACTATCACCAAGCCTGTGGTCTGAACCCGCACTACTACAATGGTCAATCTGCGCAACCTTTCGCTGGTCCTAGGTCTGCCGCTACTAGCAACTGCTGCCTCAACTGCACCTGATGCGGCAGCACATTCAATGGCATCCGTTGTAGACGCTGTTGAGGCTAGCCCAGTAATCCGAGCATCTGCACAGCGCAGACCGCCACCACCAATTCCAACCGCTACTCCTCAAGGCTACTACGATGACAATCCCCCCAAGGCATCTGGAACCCTACCGCCAGCTTCAAGCAGCTTGTCATCCTACGACTACAGCTTTGGTGTAAACTTGTCCGGCTTCGACGGAGTCATCACTCACTACTATGTGAGCTATTCGGATCCGTATGTGTCAGGCGCTGTTGGTGTCGGCCCGTCTGATCCGACCCCGACCCCGAAGCCGCAGGTAACTGAAGGTGTTGTCTGTGATAAGAAGTTCCCCGGGTTGCTTTCTGGAATTGGGCTTGACCTCGGTCTGCGTCTTAACCTAATGCTCATCGGTATTGATGCCTGCATCGCTCTCTAGTTGTTGATTCATTATTCTGAATATCATATATAAATTTCTGCCGAGCATTTGATAGTGCGTTAGTTGTAGCGGAGGTTGGTATTCACTTTGCAACATTGTAGTTTTGGATTCAGCAAATCCTGACTTTCTCCCAAAACATTGTTTGTATTTGTAGAGAGCATGCTTTTGCTATAAATTGTACACAATCCGCTTTCAGAAACCCCCAGAACAAGCAGATCATCTTTTATTTCTAAATTATTAGCGTTCTTATTACCATTAACTCTTTGTACCATGACATCACACGCTCCTAGCTTTCAGACTCTGCCATCACTTATTGTCAAAAAAGTTGTCGGTTATGTAGTTGAACAATTCAGAGCTGGCTACAAGTTCAACGAGTCTATGCTTATATCGCTTTTGCACATTTGCCCAGTTTGGCGTGCTAAAACTTTGAAGATTGCCTTCAGCAATATGACGCTTAGAATGGATCAAGCTGAGTCACTTACTGCCCGCTTTCATAGCGGATCTAAGCTATCCATCCCCATTGATGAGTTTGATCACTCGCTTGTTAAAACGCTACGCATTGAGACCAACAAATGTTTAGATATAACTAACAACGCTTTTGCGAGCTGGAGTAAGCTTCTTGATCCTTCCGTTATCAACTTCTCAACTGCTGAGTCCATTTATATTTGCATTACAACAAGCCTTAGTCCGAAACCATCCGGCCGTTCAGGATACGGCTACTATGGATCCAGAACAACGTCCGAACAGGCTCTAGATGCAATTCCACCCTACAAGTTGGCATTGAATTTTACAGAATTCATGCACAATACCAGAGCCATTGTTCCCAACATTTCAATGGCTTCTGTCTCCTTGAATATAGCGACAGATTCAGATTTCCCGAGCAACTTTGGCAAAGTAGTTGACAATTGCGTAGTTGATTTTATGCGCGGCCTAAAGAAGGTTATTTTTTCTTCTACCAAGAATAATCTGTACCCTCGGGTAAGCCCATCGTGGTTTTCGGGTCTTGTGCGTCTTGATTACTGTCTCCAAAAACAAGCTGGGTTTACGGAAATCGTTCGCCATAATCCAGACACACTCAAATATTTAGATGTTTGCTGTGCAGATACTTTCGCTAATGAGCTTCTATACACCGAAAACAGTGATCCGGTTGTTTATTCCTCTTTGGAGACACTTGTGCTTCGAGATTTTTGTACCGAGACAACGGCTACTCCTAGCAATATCCCCGAACGCGATGATGACACTCCAGCAATTGTCCATTTCCCGGTTATCAAATCACTGCATATGTTTGGTATATACCCGTTTGCCTACAATACCCTGGCACAAGATATCAACACAACCCTTAAACATATGCAAGTTTCATTTCCCCAGCGGGGCACTCAACTTGTCGGTCTTAACGAGTTTACAATGCTTTTATCAAGCAAGTTTGTATCCCTAAAATCTCTATACGTCAATCTCACGCATATGAACGGAGTCAACGGGTTAAGCGATTCTGAAAACACATCTGTTGTTGAAACTATTGTCCGGTCTCTTTCTTGCTGTACCCTTCACGCTCTGCGTGTCCACAGCAATGCCAAAGCTGATATCATTCCTTCTATAATTGTATCCAGCGCTAAACTCAGCAGCCTAAGAATGTTTAATTTTGCGTACGTTGCTCTTTCTTTTTCAGATATAATTTTTTTGCTTGACACAGCACCGTACGTACAAGTAGTCAAATTCTCGCCCAAATCTACAGATGCAGTTGTTGGGCATATGTCTCCCATCGAAATACTTGGCTACATTAATACGCGAATTGTTCCTCTTAATGCTCATGTTCGCTCTATTTCGATATTTAATTCCGAGCTGTCTATTAAACACATGGCACAAATTCTCGTTTTGTTGGCAATTGCCTGTCCAGACATAACAAAAATCAGCATTAAACCCCTCAAAAAGGCCGAGGTGCTAGAAGGAATATCTGCTCTTTTGATGGAATACCCCTTTTCTACGTATGTCGGTCAGTGCGGCAAGCTTTTTAAAATAATTCAGAGTTAAGTTTTATTTATTTATTTTAACAAGTTACTATAAACATTTATGTAACCTGGGGTAGTCACTTTAAGCCAGACCACTATCAATCGCGCAAGCAGTCGTAATTTAAAATCAGTTGATCGCTTGATTTCTACAACAAGGAACATTGAAGAAACGCGTCGTTTGTCTAGCTACGCGCGCTGATCGGAAATAGTGTTTTGCACTCTGTTTACTTTCTCTTTAAAATTTCTTAAACAAATTTGACTCTTTACTCTACTTCATGATGCCAGCTATAGAGAAGCTAGAGATCGAGCGCGCTTGTAGCGAGATAGTCCACGAAGGTGACCTTCACACGTTGACGGCACGCACTGTACGTGAGGGCATCGAAAAACGATTGGGTCTTGAAGAGAAATCTCTTAGCCAGGAACCTTACAAAAGCATGGTCAAGGAAATCCTTAACGATGTACTTGCGAGAATCGATGATGAGCAAAATGAGAAGGAGGAAGACGGGCATAAAAGCGAGGAGGAGGATGAAGATAAAGACGACAAAGCAGCCGATTCGGACGCAGATATTGCTCCTGAAAACAATGGCGGAGCAAAGAGCGATTCCGGGTCCGACAAAGATGATCATAATAGCGAAGAAAGCGATGTTGACAACGACAGCATAGATAATGCCAACGAAAACAAGGATTGCGACGATGAAGACGACTTCTCAGATGTTAGGGACGAGGAGCCCGTCAAACCTAAGGGCAAGAAACGCGTAAACGAATCAAATGTCGGTAGTGAATCCAAAAAGGCAAAGTCAGACTCAAAAAGATCAAAGCAACCTTCCTCAGCCAACGACACCACAATAACAAACCTCAAGAGCTACATCAACAAATGTGGGTTGCGCAAGGTATGGTCCAAAGAGCTTGCCGGAATGAATCAAGCACAGCAGATCCGGCATCTGAAAAAGATACTTGATGACCTGGGAATGGAAGGCAGACCGACGCTTGAAAAGTGCAAAAAGATCAAGGCCAAGCGTGATCTGCAGGCAGAGCTGGAAGCAATTGAGGAAGCCCTCGTTATCGATAGCGCAGACGAGTCGACAAGTCGGAGAAGAAGAAGCGCAGCAACCAAAAACATGTCTTACAGAATTGAAGAAACAAGCGATGAAGAGGAGGAGGAGGAGGAGGAGCAGATGAGTGAAGGCGATGGCGGTGAGATACCAGAGAATGACGCAGACACTCAAAATGGCGACGGTGAAGAAGAGGAACAGGAAGAGGAGCAGGAAGATTACAAGTCGGAAGATTCGGATGCCTACACTGAAAGTGCGAGCGACGATATGAATGCCGAGGCTGCCAGTGACGAAGATGGCGATGACGACGCGCAAATGGCATCGCCTACTCACCCTGATTCTGATTGAGATATCCGCATAGCATTGCTATTATATCCAATTCAATACAGCACATTTGCATTTTTGTCCAAACATGAATAATAACTTGCCACATTTACATTTTGGAAGATGCGTCAATAGAGTCATTATGGACAATAACATTTTGTGCCACACTGGCTCAAACATTGCTTTTGATTGAAATTATATTATGATTTATTTCTGTCAAAAGCTGCGGATTTGCCATATACACACACACACCGAACAATCTATTTGCCAATTGTTTTACATATTCTTCCATTCTAGGATGCGTGGGAGCAAATTTAACCGGGGCTAATGGCGGCTGAATTTTTCGCTTCCATAAATACATCCAGCTTGGTGATAGTGATTTCGCTTAATATTTGTCTATATACAAATGTGACAATATATTATATTGTGCTGCTGGTGTGAAACGACGCAGTTGTTTGTTTATTAGCTTGTTTGTGTGCTCTAGATCTTTTATATACAGGCGTGGCACGTAGTCATTTCTGTACCTTTGAGGCTTAGGGCAAACACAAACGTACGGTATATGCACAGCCAATAACCACCGCAACTTTAAATAAGTTCAAGCCACCCACATGTACCGTTTTCAACTGATGGTCTAGATAGACGTGGTTTTTATTGTAAAAAAAACTAGCTTGCTTACGCATTTTAAGCGTATGAAGTGTTTTATGGCAATGGCAGGTACATTTTCTTAGTCACAACAAGTTGCTCCATTATGAGAAAATTTCCAAGGTTTCTTTGCAAAAATAATCTGCTAGCACAGTATCTAGTTTGCAGGGGGAAGGTTGATTTTGACATGAAAACTCATAAATAATCATGTTATATCGTTGGCTTATGAGAAAAACTCAGTTCTAAGACCATTGTTAGGCTGAAAGCGCGTTCTTAGCAAAGACGGTTGGGCAAAAGCAAACATTGTGTTTAATGCAACCTGAGGTACATTCTTTCAAAACACATTGCTGCAGAAAGTGCATCTGCAGGAGAATAAAGCACTTCAGAGGCGGTTCTATTATCAAAAACTTTTGTGTGGCTTAAAATTGGCACTTTAATTATTCACTGTCTGTTGTCGCAGAAATTCTACAAATACAGAAGCAACAAGAATATGCAAAACACCGAAAAAAGAAGACCCGATTTTCACTATGCTTCCAGGCTGACATAGCATAATAAATCTGTCTACCCTGTTGATTCACTTTCTCGCCAGCAGGTCGGACTCACAGCTTGAGTGGGTTTTAATAACAAATCAGTGCCGTAGCAATGCAGTGCATCTTTTGTGCAGCCTGCCGACCCACACATGTATGGTATTTTCTTAACAGTGTCCTGCTGGACCTATCTTGTCATCTGTATTATTACAGCTTGCAATAAATAATATTTATTAAGAAATAATACAGGCATTGGATTACTCACATTGTAGCAGATGTAGTTGGCAACATATGGCAGGCATGTGCATACACAGAACAAAAATATTTGCATCTGCCTCCCCTCTCGACCCTCCTGTCAAGGCACCCATTCAATGCTCGGCATTCAGTATTGCCGTATATCATTGTCGTCATTGCAAGAGGAGGGAAATGAAGGCTTTGCGCAGGAGGAATGTATGTTTGTGGACGCAAAAGGAGGCTGGCCCTGGTGTGCCTGGGCTGATCCCTTTCTTCTTTATTCGTTTGCTGGTTTAAAGCTGAGCCCTCAGTGATGTTCCCGTTGGCGCGTGGGCGAATAGATAGACAGAGGTACATAAAGTGGTCTTGCTTGTACCGCGCTTCTGCTGGATGGGTGCCGCCACTTCCCAGTCTGTGGAATAAACGTCCTCCTTTATAAAGATATCGTCATGGGTAGATGGTTCAGCAGGGCTTTAGACTTATGTTTGGAACCTTTTTTTCTTTTTCGTTTCCGCTATATACACTAATAAGTACTCCGTTTGTTATATCTGTGTTCTGCCAGCTCAGCCTTTTTATATACTCGCCATCTTAGTCTAGTTATTTGGTTTATTATCTGTAATCTTGTCTGACGCTGGGTGTAAAGTGGGAGGCATTCCAGCCGGACACAAAACGCCATCCAGGTAGCCATTTTGTAGGTTTGCCCAGTAGCATGGTTGAGCCCACACATATTGCTCTGTATACAATACCTGAAAGTCTAAGTCACACTATTAGCGGATTTACAAGCAGAGCACCAGCCAAAACACAGACACCTAGAGAGAACAACGACACGATGCCTATAATTGGGGGACACAAGTCGCTTTCGTCAATTCTACACCTTTCGTCGGTATCACAGAAGAGAGATGGATGCACCGCCTTTTCGCCTTACACGGGTTTGCTGTCAAACGAGTCCTCGGGGAGAGAGGCGCGAGGAGGCAACTCTTTGGATTTAGAAGCGTCAACATCGACTCTGCAGGCATCAATAAACATGGGGACAAGCGTAACGCTAAACGTGCGCTACGTAGCCAAGGATTTATGGAGAAAAGTGACGTTCCCTCCTGGAATCACCGTGACACAAGCACGCGATATCTGCATGCTCCGGTTCAATGTCTGGCAGCAGACTCTGAGCCACGATGAGGATCCCGAGATGGCCGAGATAACTGGCACAGACAACAGCGATGGCGCAAATCAGCATCATTCATCAGCGGGTGGCAAAGGCGGCGGCGCAACAGCAGGATTTTCTGGAATTGCGGGTGCGAGTTGCCAAAGTTCGCAGTCGCAATCGCAGTTCCGTGAGCAATATGGTCTGTTCTGGACTTCTGCTGGGCACTGGCTAGAGGCTGATGAAATGATCAACACATATCCGCTACGAAAGGGAGAGGTGCTCGAGCTTCAGCATATTGTTGACTTTATTCCCCTCCAGCCGCAGGAATTCAAGTACAGCTACGCCGAGTCAGCGCTCTACTACTTCTGCCCTACTAGCACCGATACAATTCACGGCTGGCAGCTGCGCTGGGCTGTGCTTCGAAGCCGTGTTCTGCGCCTTTACAAGAAGAAGGGGATGGTGGACCCAGATGTCGAAATCGATCTCTCTCAGTTGTTTAGACTATCTGACCAGGACGGACGCAGCTGGCCACGGAACTCAAAGTGTGGAATCGAGGTGTTAAACATACATGCATTGCTCGAGAGTCTTCCGGCTGTTAAGCAGGCAACTAGTCCTAGCTCGCACACTGCGATGAGCACTTCGGTTGGTACTTCGTCAGGTACACTGCCAGCAGGGCCAGCACCGCCACCAACCAGTAGCGGTGGTGGGATACTTGTTGTTCAACTTGCGGTGTCAAGTGGGCAGCAGGTAGTGCACGTTCTGCGCAGCGCAAGTATGTTTGACTACGACGTATGGCACCGGACCCTGCGACACACGCTGTCTTCAGGGGCCAGCGGGACTACGGGGAGTGGCGGCGCAGGCGGCATGAGCGTAGGCGCTGGCTGCAGCATGAGTGCCAGCGTCAGCATCAGCGGAAATAGTAACACTAGCCACGGGGCACAGCACTCTATGCAACCTTCAGACTTGACAGCTTCCTCTTTGGCTCTAGCAGGCGGATCCAACCCAGCCGGTGGGTGCAATAGCGGTGGTAGTAGCAGTGGCGGTGGCGGCAGCAGTTCAGCCAACGCACAATTGGCCAGCTTACAGGCAATTGTTAACGGTGTAGTTGATGGTAGTGGCAAGCCATATCTATCAAGCCAGCCACAGTCCGCTGTGTTGACGCCTCAGCAAATCCAGCAGCTAAAATCCTTGCACACGCGCCACGAAGGTTATATCAACCGAAAGGCACCCGACGGCTACGGTTTCCGTCGTCGCTACTGTGTGCTAACTCCTAGTGCACTTTATGGATACCTTCATGCCAACGACTGCAAGGACACCTCCGACAACGACCTACTAACCAAATGCGATTTTGCCATTGCTTTGGATCCAAAGTATGTCACCGTCGAGGCGATTGCTTGGAATGGGCGCTATCTTCTGCGTGTTTTTGGACCCGAATCTAGCTCTCTGCGCGACAAGCCGGGTGCGACTGCACTTCAGCCGTCGGAAAAGGCGCGCGTTCACTGCACAGATATCTTGGCTACCGCTGCTCAAGCAGCAATTGAGCAGTATGGAAGCACGTTTGGCATGCTGCCCGACTCGCGTGAGCTTGCTCGCCTGATGATTGACGACCACGACGATGGGCAGCTGTGGGCTGTTGGTTTCAGCTGCATTTCTGGACTACAAATTACCAGCCAGTCCAAGGTTATCCTGAGTGCTCGTCGCACGCGGTCGTTGACTGATGTGAGGCCAGCGGGCAATTTCCGTGCACCTACCACCGACGCATTAGACAAAAGCACTACGCTTGTTGGAACCAAGCAGGTTGTATCCACACTGGAAGAATGTGAAGTACTTTCTGACACGACTGCATCATCAAGTCCTGGCGTATGCAGACAGCAGTCTCTGAGCGAGTTTTTTGTCAACCAGCTCAACATCACCGCAGCTACCCCAAAATCGCCTCAGCCCCAGACATCAGCCCCGGCTGCACAGAAGCACCAGGGCTTGTCAGAGCGGCAGCCGCATCTGTGCAACAGCAGCATTGATGCGCCAAAGGAACGTGTAGTGGCAGCAGCGCAAAA
>JANBSE010000414.1:0-10539 GCA_027578475.1 Coemansia sp. RSA 2607
TCCGAGGCCATGCGCGAAGCTGCGGTGGCAGAGAAGGTGCGGGCAGCAAGGTTGCGCATCTATAGATATAAAGCAAGAAAGGGTATGACAAGGATTTATATGCGAGTTGTTAGCAGACAGAGTTGTGGTGGTTTGCGGATTGCAATTTGTTTGCACCTGGGCAGATTTAGTCGAACAGTTAGACAAGTAAGCAAGATTCGCACTACTTACGGCTGGGGCATTCCATGCCGAGCGTGTCGTTAGGTTCAGAGCCATTTCGATAGATAAAAGGCAGCGATGGCGGTATTTATACAAGAGGTGTGCTTTAATAGAGAAGGAAAAAATAGTAGTTTGTAAAAAAAGGATATAAAAGCGAAACAGATAGCAGTCTAGCTTTCTGTCATCTTATCTCGCCCGGAAAGAAACAAATTTCTCCGATTTCGAGTGGGTTTCTCAATCAAGCACGGGGCATGAAAATCCAATCCGGTTTTTACTATTATCTCATTGCCGCGGATCTCATCTGGTCGGAAAGATAAGAAAAATGTCAAGGACGTTCCGTAAAAGAGCTGAGCCATTCCATTATGCTCAAAAGATCCACCCAGAGCTCGGGTTAGAAACAAAGCTGATCCCTATTTATAATTAAAATCTGAGGATTGGTATTAAATTACAACGGTCAAACATTAAGGAAGCGCTGAAGAGACTTCATTTTGCACCTGCATGTGCTCTATTCGGCCAGAGTGTAAAATCGGACACGGAAATGGCAGAGCGGCACACTGTACATTTGCGTACCAGTGCATATACGTGTGTATCTGTGTGTGTATCTGTGTGTGAGAAAAAGATGTCGCAATATATTAATCGCTCCGTCGGCTTTCTAATGACCTAAATTTTGACCCTCGTGCGGGCAGTGGTAGGGAACAGCTGGGTCACTTTTATCTGCGTGAGAAGCGGCAGGGATTTGCGCACGTACACAGCAGATTTTTAAACCATGTTGCTATCAGCCGCAATCCAGTGGTTCGTATCTAGCCGTTGGACATGCACCCGTCCAATTTCGGCTAGATGTATTTTCAAATGCCAAAGTAAACATTTATACTAGCCCTTTTTTATCTGTGCCATTGGTATTCCTTCTTCAATTCTGCATTTTGTTTTGAAGAATCTAAGCAAAGAAGGTATAGCACGTGGGGAGCGATATCGTCTTCACACGCACAGGCGGAAAAGCACACTGTTGGATCGCAATTTGGCACAGGTCACTTTGAGCGGCAGCAACAACAAAGTGTAAAAATGGCGGCGCACATAAACGGAGGCACATGTACAAAAGAGACGCGACACAGAACAATCAATATGAATGATGACGAAATGTGAGATGTGGAAGACAGCGACGTTTTGTATATAAATGTAACCATTAATGTCAGCGATATAGAAGCTCTCAAAACATTTGATTTCAGTATTTTCTTTAAACATTAGCAGGATTACTAGATAGTTTATTCATTTCCATTTAAAATATGGCCTACGAATACACGCTCTCTCGAGAACAGATTGATGCCTACCATATAGATGGTTTCCTCAAAATAACCGATCTGTTTACAGCTAATGAGATAGAGAGTATGGTCACAAATGTTCGCGAAATCCAAAGCTGGCCAGATACGCCAAACAAGTGGATGAACTACTACGAGATGAACAAGAAGACTGCAAAGATGCTTCTGTGCCGCACCGAGAATTTTACTCCCTATAATGACTATATCCGTAAGGTTGTGACTGGCCAGCGTGTCATGGGCATTCTAGAGCAGCTTACTGGCAAGCCATATGTCTTGTTCAAGGAAAAAATCAATGCCAAACTTCCGGGCGGTCAAGGTTTTAAGCCACACCAGGATGCGCCTGCGTTTACTCATCTCGGTCAAGTCGACCACATAACTATTCTGTTTACGATTGACGGCTCATATATTGAGAACGGTTGTCTGCATGTCGTTCCCGAAAGCCATGCGAGTAACGAGATCCTAGACCATCATAGTGACGGTGAAATCAACAAAGAGTGGTGCGACGCCCAAGAGTGGATTCCTGTAGAGTGCAACCCGGGTGATGTTCTTATATTTGGTTCATATCTTGCTCACAAGTCGGGCGAAAATAACTCGGATGTTAGCCGTGCCAATCTATACATGACGTACAATCCGCTTTCAGAAGGCGATAAGCGTGAGGAGTACTATGCCGACAAGCGCATAAAGTTCCCACCGCTTAGCGAAAGAGATCCAAGCAAGGACTATACTGAGGCTGCCAAGACCTACAATTTCGCTAACCCGATTCTGTAAGTGGCAAATGTCAAATCTTGCCAATCATGTGATGTTACCACACAATTTCAAACCTGGATATCCTGAGTGATCTGGCTTGGGCTGGCTGGCAAATGAGCTGATTTTATTGTTTTAATTAAACATTAATTATTAATTATATACTATCATTTGTCTGAAAGGACGCTAGACACCTTATGCAGTCAGAAAATTATGAATCTCAGCTCGGTGCTGAGGCTACTGATACACACACGGAAGCATTGCGGCTTGCATCATTTGCCAAGTTTAAACCTACATACTATCACGACGAGTTGAAATGTGTGTCTACTGGTCTGGATAGCAATGACTGGCGTATTCTAGCAGAAGCAGAAATTGAAGACTCTGAAGACTTACATTTTTTGAGCGTTATGGACAAATGGATTCGAGAGGCAGAGTTGATTATTCCGCCGATCAAGAACACGGAGATTGTTGAAGACACTAGCAGCTCTAATCATAATGATCCACATAGCAATGTGAATCGTTCAGCAACAAATTACGTGATCAGGCACGTCTGCCGCGTACTTGTTCCAAAGCGTAAGAACAAGGATCCTACAATTCGAGAGCATGTCGATATTGTTAGGACAAAAAATGGCATATTTGCCAGATTTATTCCGCAGCCAGCAGAAACAATGGAAATTCCCTTTTACTATCCAAGAGTGCACGAGTTTGCGTTTGGATATATAGAGTCTGGCAGTATGGATAGCGACGACAAGAATCACCATGAATCCAGCTGCAAACTGATCATTGTTGCACGCGAGCTAGATACTGGATCAACTACAGTCACCAGCAAGCAATGTATGATCTGGAAAGACCTGATTAAACGGCTTTACAAGTGGACAGCAACCGAACGTTTCGGCTATCAAAAGCGCGTCCTCCACGATGTCATTGTTGGTTACGATGCGTATACAGCAAAATACCAAGAGCTAAAGGCCAAATACGCTCTACATTGGGTTGAAAACTGGCCTGAGCAGACCGATCCTCGCAAATTTGTCTATGAAGACATTGCAATTGCAAGCTGGATAATATGTCTATGGCAACAAAAACAAGACCCTCAGAAGCAGCGTCCAACCTTTGTTGATCTTGGATGCGGCAATGGTCTACTTGTGCACTTACTCAATAGCGAGGGCTTTTCTGGGTACGGCATCGACCAATGCTCACGAAAGGTGTGGAACAATTTTGGCGAAGATACAGATCTGCGTGCTCAGACACTGATTCCATACGAGTTTACGGTGGATGTTGATTGGATCATTGGAAACCACGCCGACGAGCTTGTTCCATGGATTCCGGTTATTGCGACAAGATCGAGCAGCGCTAGTCGCCCTGGTTTTATTGTTATTCCATGCTGCCCCCATGATCTGTCAGGAAGCAAGATGTCTTTTCAAGTTATTCCTGGTCAAAGCAAATACCACTTGTATGTAAACTACATTGTAGACTTGGCAAGCAAATGCGGTTTCGGGGTTGAGAAGGAGTATTTGCGTATTCCATCGACCAAAAACGTTGCAATAGTTGGAACTCTTGGTACGGACACCAACGCCAATAGTTTGTTTGTCGACAATCTGTTGCAGACAGGTGCGCAGGAGTTTATTGCCAGAGTCCCTGACTCTGTTAAAAACGAAATCCGTCTTGAAAAGGCACGTGAACGGGCAAAGGCATTAGCAGACTAACAATACTAGCCTTGCTATTAGATTTTAGTTTTTTTTTAGAGTACAAGGACTTTTGCACAATTCAATTCGTCAATATACTCAATTGTTTGACGCATTTCCTACCGGTGGCGTATTTTCTAATACCCAATTCCAATTGTCATATAAACTGAACAATCAGGCTTATACACGACACTTCCAGTCAACAACTGACAGTGTTCAGAATCCTAGCGTTTCTTTCATCTTTTCTTTAACAGCTGAAATACTAAAAAAAAATATGTCCGATACAGCAGACTTCGATGACTACAAGCATAGCCTGGATCACGCAATTGAGATAAAGGAAGACTCACATATGGACAAGCAGCAGCCGAGCTTAGCAACAAGTTTATCCATTCTGCTGCTAATGTTTCTTATTGGGCTGTACACAACGATGGACTCTGTGATATATATTCCTATTGCAAACGAGTTCAATGCGCTATCTAAGGCTGAGTGGATTATCAACGGATATCTCATTGCAACGACTGCATTTCAGCCCATATATGGCAAGGCGAGCGATATCGTTGGTCGAGTTCCTGCAATGGTCGTTGCTGCACTGTTGCTAATGGTTGGATCGATAATCTCAGCCGTGGCCCAGTCGATGACAGTGTTGATTGCAAGTAGAGCTATTCAGGGAATAGGCAGTGCAGGGATGTATATGATGGTTAATGTTCTGGTAGCAGACCTGTATAGTGAACGTGTGCGCGGCCAGTTCATGGGGTTAGCCTCAGGCGTATGGGCATTTTCGAGCAGCGGTGCAGTTGTTCTTGGTGGCGTTTTTGTTCAGTTGTCGTCCTGGCGCGTGGCATTCTGGATCAACATACCCATATGCGTTATTGCTTGTATAGTAGTCTTGCTGTCAATTAAGCTGCCAAAGCCTGAGGGTACTCTAAGTTCAAAGATTAGGCGCATTGATTTTGGTGGATCTGTGATATCGCTTCTGGCCGTGGTACTGGTGCTGCTCGCACTTTCTTGGGGTGGCCGCGGCTATCCTTGGAAATCACCCGTTGTAATATGCTGTTTGGTTTTTGGGGTTCTGATAAGCGTGTTGTTTGTTTTATACGAAGGAAAGGTGCCAAATGAGCCGATAGTGCCACTGAGACTCTTGCGTACTCGCAATGTTGCCCTAGCTTTCGTCGGCAATCTGTTTTTCGGCGCAATTACATATGCACCGCTGATGTTTGTTCCACAGTGGGCGTTACTAGTTCGGAACACTACGCCCATTACATCGGGTCTATACACTCTCCCATTCACAATTTCTGAGCTAGTCGCGGTTATAATCACAGGAGTGTGGGTAACTAGATCAGGCAGGTACCGTGAATGCGTATGGCTCGGAAGTGTTACGCTTTTATGCGGGCTGACACCACTGGTGGTTCTGGACCAGGACACTGGGCTTGGACTGCTCATCGGATTTCTGATTATCGCTGGGTTTGGATTTGGCATGTGCATTCAGACGCTCATGCTAACTGCTCAGGCGGGCTCGGATGGAATGGACTCGGCTTCTGCTACATCGGTCTGCCTGTTTATGCGGTCGCTTGGTGCAATCCTTGTGGTCGCCGTGCTAAGCTCAGTCAATGGCAACACATTGCACAAGGAGTTTGCAGCTGCATCCGCCCAGTATCCAAAGTACGTCGACAAGATTGCTCTAGTATCAGAGAATCAGTCACTGATCCATATCCTGGAGCTGCCAAAAGAGTTGTTTGACACCCTGGTCAATGCGTTTATGAAAGGAATGCGCGCGGCGTTTATCGCCCTAATCCCATTCTCGGTGCTGTTTGTTGTGACGGTCGTTGGGATCAAACACATTCCACTGCAAACTGTAATGAAGACTACAATTAAATAAATTGGAGAACTTTTAGTTCGAAAAGAAAAACGAAACAAGATGCAAAGCGGAGAGTAATGGATGGTTATACTTGTTGGGCAACCACCGCCGGCGCATCGGCGGGCGCTGGCGGTGCACTATTCACAGAAGCGTAGATTGGGCCGAGCTTGTCAAGCATGGTGCGGACAATGTCGGTGGTGCCGAAAATGGGGTTCCAGCCCCAGTCGTTGCGGGCAGCCATGTCGGCCATCGTTCTTGGCCACGTATCGGCAATTGCCTGGCGGAAATCAGGGCGGTACTCGATTGCAAAGTCGCTCGAGTGCATGCGGCGGATCTCGGCGGCCAGCTCTTCAGGCGAAAACGCACAGGCGTGCACGTTGTACACGCGCTGGGTCAAAGCCTCTTGTGGGGCCTCGAGTAGCTGCATTGTTCCGACAATGCAGTCGTCGATATACGCCATCGGCAGACGCGTATCATTCTTGAGGAAGCACGCGTAGCGGTTTTCTTTGAGCGCCGCGTGGAAGATGTCGACGGCATAGTCAGTGGTTCCTCCACCAGGCGGCGAGTCAGCAGAGATGATTCCGGGGTAGCGCAGGCTGCGGAAGTCAACGCCGTACTTTTCATTGTAGTACTCGCCAAGCAGCTCCATGTGCACCTTGCTGATACCGTAGATGGTGTTTGGACGCATGATTGTCAGATCAGGTGTATCGTCCTTGGGCGTTGTTGGGCCAAACGCGCCCATTGTGCTGGGCGACAGAAGACGCAGGCCGTGGTTCTTGGCCAGGTCGAGAACGTTCTGGAACCCGTTGATGTTGACGTTCAGCGCCAGAGCCGGATTACGTTCGCCGGCTGCCGACAGGACAGCCGAGAAATGCACCACCCAGTCGATTCCGTAGTCAACGGCCACCTGCTCGAGCGCACGGTAGTTGAGCACGTCCGCATAGACAAACGGCCCGGTAGCGCGCTGGTCGGGCGCAGGCTTCTTGATGTCTGAAGCAATTACGTTCTCGCTGCCAAACTTTGCCCTACACTCAGATATGCAAAAAACAAATGGTAAATGGCCGGATGAGTCATAATGTAAGCCAGATTCAGGTCAAGTATTCCAGAACACTTTTCATCATTCTGAACTTGAGGTATCCTGTGCGCGCATGAGCAAGATCTCTGCGCCCGTGCCACCAAAGTAGAACATTCTTATTTGTTTCTAGGTTTGATCGACAGGACAGAGCAAGCTTCGATTTTTTTTCCCAGGCACCCCCTGATGCTCAAATGTGCTTCTGGCCTATCGACGCATACTCGGATATGCAGATGGCCACCTTCGGAGAAATTATTGGGGAAGTGAAGGGGAATTAAGGAAGGTCCGTGCCTAAAATGCATACTGGGCAATTACATATTGCGTTGGGAAGACGCACAAGACACGAAATGATCTGCACTCTGCACAGCCGTTTTTTCCCACACAAACGCACACACGCGTAAGATGTATCTGCAATGTGTGGTAAGAGAATATAGCTTTTAAGCGGCGGATGGATGAAAAAGATGCACTTACCGAAGGGTGTTGACCATGGTCGTTCCGAGCTGCCCAAGGCTGCCGGTGACCAGGACGCGTGGAGCGCGGGTCATCGTCGTCGAGAGATGCCGTCGTAAGAGCTGGGACGCGGGAGACGCGATTCGCAGAGTACGGATGTTCGAGATCATTGTTCTTGTTGTTGTTGGCTTGGAAGGCTGGGCAATGGCAGACTGGTAGTCGATTCCGCTTGGTATTTCTTAAAGAAATAAAGAGAAGAAAGTGTGGAATATCTTGGTAGAGGATGGTGGTTTTTTTCTACAGAAAGGGGTCCGCGCGTCGCTGCTGACATTTATACGTTTTGCTGTTTCCGCTTAGCAGGGCTAGAAAACATTTGAATGATTTCTTTGAAAAACTGCATGACACGCCCAAGCCGCGAGAACGCACAAAAAGAGTAGTGGCTTTTTTGGCATTCTATTGGTTGTGCGGGAAAAACAACGGTTGCTTGATTCGCAATGCACGACGAGAGGGGCCTATTGCCAGCTTGCCTAAGCGATATGACAAATGCCACCACATCGGAGAATTGACAAAAGGAGGTTTTCTTGTCTACTTGTTTCAGAGCCGTGTTCTAAATTAATGACTCTTTTAGACCGACTCCATTTTAGGACAACTGCCGTAATCATTTTTAGTGTACTTTTTTTACTAAACATGACTCTATTCGGCAAATGACTGACCACTAAGAATGTCCAGAATAGGCTGCACGCGATATTGTCCCTTTTGCACGAAGACGGACAATCGCTGCACGCTCAAACAGACTGTAATCAATTAAAAACGATATGAATAGCGGTCTAGAAATATATTGCGTGGGGGATGGGTGAGAGAGTATGGCCTGGATGAGTCATAGTGCTCTGGTCTCAGGTTCCGGATCGGATGCTGCCAGTGCAACAAGTTTGGCAATTTTTCGTGAGACCGGCAAGCCAGTTCAAGTGGCTGTACAATGGGCAAGCATACAAGGCAACTTTCATCCGTGAGAAAAATTAGATTTTGCACGCAAATGGAACCCAGTGGGAAATGCGCTTTCCATGTCAGATGCAATAGTGACTATATGCCCCCTTTTCATCTCCACTTTCATCACTTCTCTTCTGTTTCCAAAATAAAAAAAAGCTATGGCATCATACACTGCTTTCAAAACTCCAATCCTGCGCAACCTTGCCGCTAGCAGACGCCAGTTTGCCACTACAGCAGCTACACGTAGCACCAGGGCGCGGATCCCGGCTGCTCTCGAAGAGCGCATCACCCAGGCGCTCGATGGCATGAAACAGGCAGGCACCTTCAAGACTGAGCGTGTAATCACCACGCCACAGAACTCGAGTATCAAGGTTCAGAACAGCACCAAACCTGTGCTGAACTTCTGCGCCAACAACTACCTTGGTTTGGCTGACCACCCAGCAGTGGTTCAGCGCGCATCCCAGTTTCTGGACACCTGGGGCAACGGCCTGAGCTCGGTCCGCTTCATCTGCGGTACACAGAAGATCCACAAGGATCTCGAAGACCAGATCACCAAGTTCTACAACCAGCAGGAATCCGGCGATACAATCCTGTATGCCTCGTGCTTTGATGCCAACGCAGGGATCTTTGAGTCGCTTTTGACCGATCAGGATGCCATTATCAGCGACTCGCTTAACCACGCATCGATCATCGACGGCGTCAGACTGTGCAAGGCCAAGCGCTTCAGATATGCCAACGGGGACGTCGAGGACCTTGATCGACAGCTAACTCTGGCTGCTGAGGCCGGCTGCCGTGTCAAGATGGTTGCCACCGATGGCGTGTTTTCAATGGACGGTGTGATTGCCCCACTCAAAGATATCTGTGATGTGGTCGAAAAGCACGACGCCATTCTGTTTGTTGACGACGCCCATGCAACGGGCTTCCTTGGTCCGACCGGGCGTGGATCAGGCGAGTACTGGGGTGTTATGGATCGCATCCACCTGGTCAACTCGACTCTTGGTAAAGCCCTTGGTGGCGCGTCGGGTGGATATACGGTGGGAGACAAGCTCCTGGTATCAATACTGCGCAACACGTCGCGTCCATATCTGTTCTCAAACACTTTGGCACCTAGCGTTGTCGGTGCTGCCGAGGCTGCTATCAATCTCGTCGATAACCCGGCTACACGCGGTCCTCTCCTAGACCAGCTGTGGTCCAACGCACAACTGTTCCGCACACGCATGTCGGAGGCCGGCTTTGTGCTTGCTGGAGAGGGTCATGCCATCATACCTGTCATGCTTGGTGATGCCCGTTTGGCATCCAAGATGGCCGAGAAGATGCTCGAGCGTGGAATATACGTAATTGGCTTCTCGTACCCAGTCGTTCCCAAGGACAAGGCGCGTATCCGCGTTCAGCTCTCGGCTGCGCACACCACTGACCAAGTCAACGGTGCAGTCGATGCTTTTATCGAGGTCGGGCGTGAGCTTAATATTATTTAAAACGAGCATCACTTGCCAATCTAACTGATATGGAAATAAATTATATCGAGTAGAGAAAGTATTCAGAAATAGAAGAATTTCCAAAGTGTAGAAACCGCTTACTGCTTAATAAGCTCTGTTGGAACTTTGTACTACCCCGCGCAGTTCCTGCATTAACGATCAAAGCTTATTCAAAAGAAAAAAGGGAGCAGCCAACCAAGCTGATCAGACTTGGCTAACCACAGCCCTCAGGGAAAACTGCCCTGGTGTTGGCCACCACCAGTGCGTAAAACCCTAGCTGGACTTGAAACTCCGCATGACCAGCACTAGGGATGAAAAACCTTCAAGCCCTTCACAACCCGAGGAAAACCCATGCGCTGGCTATGCGAAGCGGAAAAGTCCTGACGCTGGCCATTATTTCAAATGGAATTATGAAATAATGGTCAACTTTGCTTCGAGCGCGAGTCGAACCCGCGCTCTCTGTGTATGTTGCATGCGCCCTACGAGAGCGCGCACACAACATACGTGACCGCCGCCAGAGCGAGCTACTGACGACAGCCAGAAAAAAGCTGAGGAGCGCAAAATTTAAGGACCAGGGTACCCAAACAATCCAAACAATCCAAGCCATGCATCACGCCATTTGGGGGCAATGAAAAAGGCTGAAACGTCATGCAGGGGAAGGAACAGCCCTCAGAATTAACGAAAATCATACTTGCCAGCACATTTCTTGTACGTTCTAGAGTTTCGGTTTAAACTTAAACTGAGCTGTTGAATAAGCTGCTTA